>VXAK01022274.1:316-26509 GCA_013399435.1 Arenaria interpres
AAAAAAAAAAAGAAAAAAAGAAAAAATTATACGGTTATACGGAATGTTTCCCTTTTTAATTTGTAAAAATGTACTGTTCCACAGCTATTCCAAACAGAAGTGAGACATTTACAATTCCAGAATAGTTTAAGGGATCAACACTCAATATAGTAGGGAATGTTCAGTGTCATATACAACTCCTCAGTATCCCACAACTAGGCTTCTTCACCCTGCACTGCTCCTTAAAAACAGCAGAAAATTCTGACAAAGTATAAAATTGTCTCTGCGATAGAAACTATTAGATATACCTCAACTAACTGAGAAAAAAGTAATCCCATCCCTTCTTGATTTTTATTTGTTCTTCCTAAGCCTGCTGTTGGTGTTCATAGAAAAGTTCAACTGACCAAAAGTTTTTGAAACTCAGATGTTAACCAAAGCTTATCTAGAAGACAGTGTACAGGCACAGCTAGATCACACCTATAGTCTTCTGTCATCTCAAAATCTAAACCAAGAAACAAAAGAAAGGGTGGAAAACTTCATTTTCAGCACATTTTGTTTTACAACCCTAGAAGCATCAGCCTTACCGTCTCTGGAAAGAAACAATGAAGTTTACCATCCAAACCATTTTGGCATAACTATATATTTTGTTAGAAGTTATCATTTACTGTAAGAACTGATAGCCCTAAAGAGGAGTTTTTGTGAACAGGCAAACAAGAATCTGTACAGAGATCACCAGTATCAGGCTTCCAAAGCGCACTCAAAATAAGAACAAAAGGCACAGATTAACACCACCCAGAGAGATTCCTTTTAACTTTTTACCCGCCTCATTTCCCACTCACTCCCCCTCAGATCTGCTTGGCAGCTTTACCTCTGTAGGCACTGGTTTACAAAATGCCCAGAAAACCAAGCATATCTGCTTATAGAGGTCTAACTTTACCTCTCCAGTTTTTTTATTTCACTGTAAAAGACTAACATACAATAGTATCCTGGACAAGGCTCACCATCTTCTCTCGCTTATTGGAAATTTGTGCAACAGCAAAAAGAGCGGGAAAATCACAAACTGGCGAGAGCGACAAGCCAACTAGCTGACTAAACACCAAAATTAATTTCCTTAATAAAGCTTTATTAGCGGCTATTCATATCTGACAGAATACCAGAACTTTGTCACAAGAGTAAATGGCTAGATTTTGACAAAAGCCACAAACCCAACAAATTCTGGGACTAGGACAACACAGGAATACTGAAAAGAGCTGTTTTAATAATAGTCTAAGGCCATCATTAGGTTACCTTACATGGAGCTATGCTCTAGACTCAAACCTTTTTCCCAGCAGAAAAGCTCTGTACTACTTTACACTTGTGAATATACCGAATATAATCGCGATTATACACTTTTAAGTTGAATTTTAAGCACAAAAGGAATCTATTCTAACGTATGTCCGCACTGCTGTATCTTAGATCATGGCATTTGGAAGTGATTCTCAAGGTCTTAGCAATTCAACCAAAACCACATGGCTAATAACCACAAAAACAAAACAAACCCCCACAACCATCTCGCTCCTTGGCATTTTTTTTCCCCTATCCCTCCCACCCCCAAGCTATATGATACACCACAGCGTCAGACATCACGGGCTGTGCAGTGCTTCCCCCCAGTTACACACGGGCAGATACACAACTGTGGTAAAAAGTTTACCTCACAATCCTTCAGCTTTTCTATACAGCTTTTTGCCTGCAACACAAATATTAATGTTCATGGTTGCGAACAGAATCCTCTCACTTTTTGCACAGCTTTGCAAAACCAGACATGAAAAATAAATGACGGTGAATTCACGTTTCCAGCAAGGAAACAACCGCATGTGAAAAATTAGTACATCATGAGGTATTTTAGCCTAAAAAGTGTCTCTTTGTATTAAAAATAAAAGTAAATATAACGTGGCCGTTGTGCCTGAGGCGTGCAGAGTGCTCTGGTGGCACCAGGGGGCCCCAGCCGCCCATTTATTCTCCCTCTTCTCCTGCAATTCAGAAAAGGAAAACCCCGGCAAATGCCTCAAAATACTGCTTTTGGATTCGTTGCTCTTAAAGATAAACCCTCCACAGCGTTCCAACGACCAGCGACACAAGTATTTTTCATTGCGTATTAGTTAAAAGAGGCTTAGCTGAAAAGTCAAATTACTGCAAAGACAATTAGTTCTGGTTTACCTCAAACGCACGTAATTCTCAGTGTTCTTAAGCTCCTGTTGCCACCCTGCTGGGCAGAAGTGTCAGGCAAGCACCTCACTCTCCAGCTGAAGCACGTACACCACCTCCCCAGGAGAAAGGGAACCCTCTATGACAAGCTCTTCGTACTGTTGTTGCACATTAACTAGTTTCCTTTATTTATTAAGTAAAACACGGTTTGTGGTTATCGCCCATGAGATTTGCGTTTAATTGCAAAGGGTCTGACAACAACCCTCAGCGCTGTTATCAAGCACAGGAGATCCCTCTCTGCTTTAAACTCCCATAGGCCAAATTCAACAGCAGTCCCTGGCCTCACTGGAGATGGCTACCAAGCCTGTCCTCTCACTTCAGCAGGGCTCAGCTCCTTCCCAGTTTCTACAGCCGCTGTCAGCGCTGCAAGCATTGCAACAGGGTTCTACAAGCGCATAAGGTGCACCCATGAAGCTGCTTGCAGGCCTCAGGTTAAGTTTTTCTTTCAAAAAACCCCATCGATAGAAAAAGACGCCACAGTCTTCAGTGAGGAATGTATTTATGACACCCAATGTTGGCAGCAAGGTCTGAGCAGATTCAGAAACTTTTTCCCTGATTATCCAGAAGCCTATGTTTCAATGGACATAGTGCCAAACTACGAATGATCTAGGAGTGGTTTAGGTACTAGGCCTCTTGAACTTCAGAGGTTTCAGCACTCTCCTTAACAGCACTAGAGACAACACATGAGAAAAGGTGGCAAAATGGGGGCATGGCAGCTTCCACACCAACTATTTTACACCACTGACCTAAAAAGAGCCATAATGAGAGCTGTATGGCATGAAATACCCCGTTCATCTCAGCAGCTGATGATTGTGGTTGTGACTTTATTGTGAAGCAAATCATTCCACTGCTCAAGGTAGATACAGTTGGAGGCAGTAAGTAAAAGTGTGTAAGTGTGAGATACACTTCAAAAACTGGCAGATCTGAAGGGTCACTAGCTATCTTCAGTTTGCCCGCTCCCGTAACAAGACTTGTTTCGAGGTTCCTCTCCACCAACGGGAGAAAGACAGAAGAAACAGGACTTTCTCTGCAAAAGGAACACTTCACAGACAGAAAAAAAAGGCATGGTCTCTCTACAACTACCAGCACATTTTCAAGGAGCAGGCTTCATTTTAATCCTCGATCTGGATACCAACAAATCTACTCAGCTGTAGCCGACTCAGCTAGGCTTTTGAAAAGGGGTTCTCTTCAAGTGAAAGGATTGCACGCTGATGTAGAAATCAAACTGACTGGATTTAATCATTGCCTGCTTTTTTCCTGGTTTGGAGAAGGAGAAATGTAGCCATGAAAAGGGGCCATTTTTGTTCCTTCATTCTAGAAATGAAGAATTAGAAGAATATAAGGATCAAAACCAATACGAGGTTTAGGTCTGTAACTTGAATGTATAGAAACGCAGCAAAGGAAGCATAAATAACTGAATTCCTTCCTCAGAAATTCATCTTGTAGGTAGGAAAAAAACCCAAACCACTCTACAAGTTGATATGAGGAAGTTCAGCCAACAGTACAAAACCAGCATGGTTAAGAGAGGCATGTGCATAGCATTTGTGGGTGGAGAGAGAAGAGAAGATGACTTAAAAACCCACAAAAATGAGGATTGTTTTATTACCTCCAGAATTTGTCAGACCAAAAGCTATACCAGACAAATGACTAATTTCCACACTGTAATAGCACACAGGTGGCTGCACTGTGCCTTTACAAAAAACATTAAGTTTTGCACTTAAGAGTCACAGTCAGCCTGATCTCCAACCTGATGCATTCTTACTGTTAAGGACACA
Organism: Arenaria interpres; assembly: GCA_013399435.1. Lineage (NCBI taxonomy): Eukaryota > Metazoa > Chordata > Aves > Charadriiformes > Scolopacidae > Arenaria > Arenaria interpres. The sequence continues at coordinate 4,315 of VXAK01022274.1, forward strand.
AAGCCATTTTCTGGAAGTTTATTTGAGGAATAATGAACCTAACCTGTCAGGAAACAGATGTTTTAGCAGAGTTTCAATCTCTTGTGGTGCTGCAAACCCACTGATGAAATAATCTGATTGCTTTGGACACTTTTGTCACTTTTTGGATTCGGACAGAGGGGAAAAAAAAAAAGGAAAGAAAGAGATTCTTCTTGGTGCGCCCACTAGGAAAAATTGTTATACTGAGAGTCTTACCTTTCTTCAAAGGGATCAGATATTAACAAACAGAGAGAGGAGGAAAGAGTGATTTATCAGGAACTAAGTAAAGACACTAAGCCCCTAAAATAATTAGTGGAATGGAGAGCTAAGAGTGAGCGTACTCACCCATTAATTACAGAACAGTACCTGGCAACAAACACCTAGGGAGAATTGCCCAAACCATAGGTCAAACAAAAAAGAAAAGACATCTAGAAATCAGAAAGTTTATGACAGAAAAGATTCTTAATTCTGAGTGGGTGGGTGAAACCAAACAAAACCACCACATGCAAATAAAACAAGAATACTACCTATGTATTATTCAGTTTGAATAATTATAAATAACTTATTATTTGTGATTATTAATGGGAACAATAATGCAGCTGCTTGTAGGAGCAGGAAGCTGGACTCCAAGATAGGATGCTCTAGGAACGATCAACTTTCTGTAACTGATTATTTCTATGTTAGGTAAAATTTCTCATCTTCCTAACCCTACAAATGGTTATACTAGCTCAGACCAAAACCTATTTGAGACCACTATCCTGTTTCCAAAAAAAAGATGACAAGCAGATGCCTAGGAGAGAGGGAATACACAGCAAGCACAGACGATATCCACGCTCACAGAATATTGCCCATGAGTTACTGTGGAAATGCACAGCCACCGAGTATTCTGGTAGTAAGATCTCCTTGCTGTTTACTTTATCATGAGCTTCTCTTCATGGTGCTCTGTTGCTCTAACTTCCAGAAAGCCAAAAATTTCAGTGTCAAGCAAAGAAAACAATTGCTTAACTCCAGAGTAGGAAAAGTGATTTTGGAAAAATGCGTTTTACAGCCAGCAGCCATAGTCCCTACATATACCTCCGACTGCTAAAAGGAAAATAAAAACTACTTGATGCATGACATCTTGAATAGTTAAGAACACGAGGACTGTAGATCATAGAGTTGGAAATTGGAGATGGGTGTAGTTAGGAGACTTGACCTATTAAACTATTGGAATAAAAGAATTCCAACATGAGAAAAGAAACAATGAAAAGAAAAGATAAAATTTCAGCATTTATTTCAGTATCATGGAACTGACAGGTTCACACAAGTTTCTTTTCCTCCAGTTTAAAGGAAAACTAATGCCAGTCTGAACACACATTCACTGTATTCATCATCCTCAACAGAAGTGCATTCACAGCATTAACTGGAAACACATTGTCTCCATCCTTTTTTGGTGCTGCAACAAAATAATTTAACATGATGGAGTAATGGGGTATTTCAAAAGATCTTACTGTCTCCAGTCCTACCTTCTCCTAGACAAAGCAATTTTCCCTTTCAATGACTTTGACCCAGGCAGCTACAGCTATTACAGTGCAGTTAACCAGAACACATAGATGTACCTGGACAGCAGTACAGGAGCAAAGACAACTGGGGCTGGAGACAAAGTGGGGGCAGCAGCAAAATCTTGGGGACAGGAGAAATATTCCTGGTTGTTACAAATGAATTTGTGGTATTTATAACTGGTTGTGGCCAGCTGTAAACTGCACTTGCTTTTACGCTACTGTAGCAATCAACTTTGAGTACCTAATCCATTTTATAGAAGGAAGCAAGCTGTGCCTCGATAGTACAGACAGTGTGATCAACACTTAATGGACTACTTTGAATAAGAGTGTTTCATCTAGTGAAATGAACAGAGGCCCCACTGGAATTTGAAGCAACACAGGGCTGGCACCAGAAAGCAAGCCTCATCATCTACTTAACTGTAGAGAGCCCTGTAATTTTTGTACCTACTGGAGATGTATATGCAGATTAGCGTTAAGTCATGTTTCTTCAATGCAGTGGCAACTCAAGGCAAGAGGAAATTGATAGCAAAAGCTGGAACTAGAACTTTTTTGACCTCCCTCAGAAAGGCAGAGCAAGACCAAATGGGATAAGACAGTGCTGATGACACCACATTCCAGAGTTTCTCTTTCCTCAGACTTACAACTCATGGCCACACACAGAGGAATGCATGCTTAGAGAAGTCCTTTATCAAATCTGCGTGTCTTGTTCTAACATCATATTCTTGCTGTAAACAAGTAAACTGTAGAGGAAGAGAATCTCAGCAACCAGGAGTCTTAAGAAGCTTATGGCACTGATACACAGGAGCAAAAACATGGGTTCCTCTTCCAAAGAGAAGTGTCAGACAGGGTCCGCCCTGAGGAAGCACCAGAGCAACACAAACCAGCAATGTCATCAATCACTACCCCAGAACTTGCAAAACTAACATGCATTTGGAATCCAGGAAGGAGATTCATCACAAAAAATTGTGTCTGTTCAAAGTGGAACGGAACCAGGTTGTGAACAGATGTAATGTTTCTGAACTCATAAAAGTGACAATATTTCAATACAAGCAAAACTATAAAACAAAGAAAATGACATTTGCAGTTAGTTCCATTACCGCCAACAATGCAGATAGACTGGTTAGGAGTGGTGTGGCCAAGTGGTTACCGCAAAGGAGAACATTTGGGTATAATCCCAGCTGAGACAATCACTACACTGACCTCAAGAAAGCCATCTGACCTCCTTATGCCTCAATCAACCAGCTGGAAAACTGAATAAAAAGCAGGACTGGGTTGAAAAACAGATGTGCAGATAAATTGGGTCTTCCTGGGTAAATAAATTACAAAATACCCTATACAGAACATAAAAAGTTTGATGCAGGTGGGAATGGTTTATTTAGCACTTTATTATGTGTTTGATTAAAAAATGGCACTAGGGACCGAGATTGTAAACACTGCCAATTTACTTGGAAACACATTCACATTATCAGAATGAAATGAACTGGAAGGGAATGCAACAAGCAGAGAATACAAGACAAAAAAAATGAATTTTATAGGCAGAGTCCTCAGGAAGTCTCTAACTTATGCACAAAGGTATTTCACACAGGATATCTTCAACAAGTTCATAGTGCTCATCTGAGAAAACTCAAAAAGCCCGTTCATTCCTCTTTTAAAGTTCTAAGCTGCAAGCATGATTTTAAAAGCAACAGAAATGATGTTACATTTTTATGAAGGTCTCAACTTGTAATGTACGATAAAAAAGTCCATAAAACAATGGATGAAGACACGGATAAAGAACAAATTCATATATAGAACGGATTGCACACAAAGATTTTTAATAGATAGGTGATTTTTCAGATCAATACCACTCTGAATGACTTAAGTGTATCTGCTCCTCATAAAGCAAAAATTTTAAAGCATCGCACCTTAAACTCCTTTAAGACATCCAGCATTCATCCCATAAATTGGGAGAGCGAACGAACAAAGTCCTTTTGAAAAAGTAAGCACACCTTATAAAGCACCATCTTAAGGAAACCTCTGGTGCCATCTGGTTTAATGCACAGAAGGGGAAGACACATCCACATTGCCACTTTTTGATCTTGCCACTGATTAACTTCTGTGAAGTCACATTTTGCATCTTAGCCTCAGCTGGTTCATATGTAAAAGGCATAAGAGTAATACTTTTCATTGGACCAGAAAGTGCAATGAAATAAAAAAAAATTCAACCACCACACATAAAGATTAGCTAAAGTAGCCCTCATTTAAAACCAGATCACAGACTCTGCATTCTTATCACAGACTATACATTCTGAGAAAACTAATAAAATAGAACTAGATGCACAGGTGACAATAAAGGAACAAGAGCTAATGGGATGAAACCCAAGACAATGACCTCAAAATATACAATAAAGAACTTAACTTCAATAGCCTTATATAAACGTATCATACGTCACATTGCCAACATTTCATTAGAGAAAAAAACACATCTCACATTCTCTTCTCCTTCAAAATGAGTGAACTAGTAAAATGCAGAATTAAGATCAATTGAAGCCAGATCTCCAAGAATCTTTACTTTGTTTTCTTTTGGTCTTCACCTGAACAAATACATGCAGCTTTAAACACATTTTGTGACTGACCATCCTGATAAGTCTATCACAATCTGACAGACTCAGGAAACCAACTGGACAACATATGAAAAGCAAATAAAGGAATTAACTGTAGCTAGGATACTCTTCCTTTACAATAAAAGGCACCAAATCAGGTCTTCAGCAGCTTGGAGTGTCTTGTTAAGTTGTTCACAGGCATCAAATTCCACGCTCTTGGCAAGGACTACCATTCCTTTGTATCTGAATGCACCAGCATCTAAATTTCTAGGCACAGGGTATGTTAAGTTGAAGCTCTCTGAAGTACAGAGGCCTTATTTGTCTATTAAACACTCACTACGCAGTAAATGGTACAAGTAGCAGTAGTACCAGAGCATTATTACCGGAGCCTACCATGCAATCATTGAAGGAAAAGTGACTTCTAAAGATACATGACAAATGGTCACGTAGTAGGAAGTGCCTATTTCCTTACCTTCCTCCATGTTAAAGTAAATAACGTATCTGAAAAGGAATTGCTGTTTGCATGCCAAATGCCAACTTGCAACTATAGATCAGTGTCTGGCTCAGACCCTGTGCTTTTGAAGACGCTAACATTCATAAGAAGCCTGAAAGTGACTTTTGTAGCAAGCAAACTTCACTTGCTTCCCAAATCCTGCCCTGTCACAATTCTTACATAATAACAATCTTTCAGACTTAAACACCTAATATTACATGTTTAAATAGAAAATAGATGACAGAAAAAAAACCAAACCTAGCAAAGATCACAACTAAATTATCTCAGTTTGGAGCGTTGAGGCTAAAACAAAATCATGGGTTTGGATTTTTCACTGTAACCTTTGTTAGGAAAACAAGCCCAACAACTTCATCCCATGGGAACCATTAGAAAAGGTAGATCTCTGATTCAGAATGACTAACAAATAAATAATTTTAAAAAGAAGCCACCAGGTCCACACATTCATGAGGCTGACTTCAAAAAAAGAATAGTTCTACTACTACAAGGAAGGGGTGGGAAGGATTACAAAAGCTCACGGTTATAGCTATATAGGTAAGATTTTTCTCTCAAAAATATCCTGAAGTAATCACATCTAAGTGATCAAACTGTACTAACCTGGCATTTTAAAAAACACAAAGAATACAATGGCAAGAGTTGGCAACACTGACTTCGCAGTAAAAAAAAAAATACTACACATTTCAAAGTCTATATGATCCCTGTAACTCATTAGTGACAGCACATCCTTTCAGCACATACGGCAGTATAAAAACAGTAGTTATAGGCTTGGGAAAGATGAAGACCAAGAACTACACTTCTTGTTTTGGTATCACTTTTACACCAGAAGAGTTAAGATTCAGTTAACATACATTAGCAACTTTTGCAAAAGCAGAAGGCTGTGGAGATCTGGAATACCACAGTTGTTGTAAGGGTCAAATCCTCGCAATCCCCCCTCAAACCAATGATCAAAGGGGACGTTCTCCTTCATCTGTACGCTTCACACATGCTGTGAAGATATTGCTTCCAATGGCTGAAGCTGGCATGTTAGACTCTCAAATCCAGGTATCAGTCAACACACTCTACACACAAAAATCCTATTGTGAACTGGGGATCTCTACCCAGCATTCACCTAACAGAATATAATTTGCCCTATTATTCTTTTCTACCACTACAGATGTTTTGAGACTAACATAAAATGATTACTTCAATTAGACACCATTCTTCCATGTTTTTCCCTCAAAAATATATTAATGATTCAAGAAAAAATTATACATTTAAAAAAGCTTACATTACATTATGTATTGTCAGTTACATAGTGTAATGTAAGCTTCTTTTTTTTTTAAGTATGTTTAAAATAAGTGTTGACCTGATGTCAATTATGGCAACACTATGTTGACCTCAAGCATGTTTAAAGTGCTCTTTCAAGGGTAGAACGTAGTAAAATGATTTTGTATAGTTACCAGAATCATTCAGTATAAAGTTTTTGAAATAAATGATTTCCACTTTCCCTGTTTATAGTCAGATGATATCTTTAATGATTGCTGAATCCGCACCAAAACCCAAAAAGTGTTGAATGCCCAGGCATTAATTTCTAGTTGAATTAACAGAGTTATTAGAAATTATAATAATTAAACAAACCTGCCCAACCTGTGTTGTTAGTCCACCCAATGCATATCCAAAAGTTACTAAAAGCTTTCAGTACTACACTTAAAATAGACAGTACCATGTGCTTGTTCAGCAGCAATTCTGTAAAGTCAGCAAGTCTCAATACTACTCGCATCAATCACCTAAAGTTACTGCTTTTCAAAGGTTTTCTAACAGGATTCTGCTGATTAATTTCATCACTGCTTTTCTGCCTCCTCCCATTAAGAAAAGAAGTAATATCACCCAGAGTTTGCTTGTATGGTTTTTGCCAGGAAAAAAGGGAAGCGAGGTGGGTGGGAGAATACTACCAGAACTCCCTTACAGTTAACTTAGTGCAGTTTCCTTCTACACACCAAGGACAGAAGGAAAACATTTTCCAAATCAAAGGCATGGCCATGTACATATGAAAGAAGAGTATGAGTGGGACACCTTAGATTGTACATTTGAAGCACTGTCTTAATATAACAAATGTTCATTTGCTTGAGGTATGTTCTTTTCAGATACTAAATTAGTCTCTTTTCACCCTGAGCCACTATACCATTCATGCTTAGCTCAACAGGATGAGAGAAGATTCTTCTCCTGCTGCTGCTGTCTTTATCCAGACAGAACTTAAGCCTCAAACTGGAAGCTGCAATCTTATACCCCACTTTATAAAGATACCTGTGATTTTAATCGGGCTGAGGATTCTCTGCTACAAAGATCACTGTCACAGCAAGATTTCTTCATAAACAAACACCAAGACAGCAACATTATTTTTTCATCTTAGGAACCACTCTGCAACCATGTCATTAAAAGACTAAAGGTCTGGTCATACTTTCAACTGCAAGCAAAGAAATTATTTGGAGATATCATTACAAAGAGGAAGTTTTCCAAGAACTTTTTGCTTAGAGTGGCATTATTCGTAAAAGGAAAAAGTTAGAGATATTTTATTTGGAAAAAATGCTTCTGGCTGAGTCTTTCAGTAGGGGTTTTCATTCCTATATTATACAGTTCTTGGTTTACATCAAATGTATGCATTGAAATAAATGAATTGGGGAATATCAACAAAATTCCAAGTCTACTTTTAAGCATTCTCTATAAAAAAAATTAATCTTTTTTTTCCTTAAGCCAATTTGTTTGTGTATTATCTTCTACGCTTAAAAGAACTTGAATATGTGCAGCATACACAGAGGAATGTAACAGTGGTTTTACAGAGTTAAACATTTATTTTTTCCCGTAAAGAAAAGCAAACACAGTGTTTTATTACTTTTGTAAATGCCACACCAGCAAAACAGCTGAAGTTGGCTTGTACCAGTTGTTTATCATCTTTGATAAAATTACAAGAGCGGAAGAAAAATGAGATTTCAGAAATCATTCGAAAACAAAACCAAGATAAGGTTGTCTGCTCAGGATTTAATGGAAATTTTGTACAGAAAGGCATCAAATGGCTAGCCATAGCCTAAGTACAAAAAAGAAACGTGGAAAGAGCATAAGCAGGGGCAAAAGTCTGAGCTGCAGCTGTACACAGCTTCTGCCACCGAGCCAGGGAGCCAGGTTTGCCTCTGAGGGTGGAAGATTCCTGCCCTACTGCAACTGAGGGCCAGATATTGAGCAGACATTTTAAGATCATAGGGGTGCTTTTCCCATTTAAAGTTGCAACAGCCAACTGCCTATTTTACTTTATTTTTAAAGAAGACTTTTATCTGTGGCATGAGAAAAGAGGTTTTTTTCATGTTAGCTATGCCAGCTTTTTCCTTCCCACTGCAACAGAAGTGATGAGTCCCTAACTTCATTATAAAAGGAAATGGATTCTCTCATTCTTTCTGTGATGCACCAGGTGTATCAGAAAGATCTCACTAAGAATCCGATCAATGAATACTTTTAAAAGAAAAGCTGAAAATGAAGTGTAGTTATGAATGCAGTTAACATTATCACAGCTATGTGGCAGTATGAACTGAATTGACAGCTCTAGAAATCATGACTAGCTAACAATAAATAATGTTGTCCTTACAGCCAGACAGGATTGATTTTTTTGTTATTCATTTCTGCAGTTCTGTGAAGCATCGCCAGTTAAAAAAAAAAAAAAAACAAACAGGAAAAAAACCGGAGCAGGGCAGGCCTGTTGGCTACTTCTTGATAGAGCAGCTACAGATCCAACACACTAGAAGAGAACTAATTATTCAAAACATAAATTAAATTTTAAAAAAAAGGAAAGTAATTTCAAAGACACAAATATAAACTACTAACTCCAGTAAGTACAGATATTAGTGGGAATGATAACTGAGCATGCTTTCCTTTATACAAGTTACTGGATAGCAGGAAAAGCACCTAGAACTTGGTAAAACCAAACTAAAGCAATCTCTGTACAAATTTCTCGGCCTTTGAGAGAAAGACTGCACTTTAGGCATCTCTGCATGACAGGATTAAGCATTAGCAACAAGCCACATTTCAAATTAACTCCCTGACCTCACCCTTGTTTTATAAAGGTGCAACAAAATTTTTAAAGCTATGAACAACATTTGCAACAATGCACAGCTCTTCTGCTAAAGCCAGTCGTTTCCTGTAAATCAGTAGACTTTACAACAGGGTTCTTTTAACAAACAATTTATCTTTCATACTTTGATACAGGATCCTGATACTTTTAACTAACTACTAAAACATACCTAGGTATGACTTTTAACCTCAGATATTTAGATTTTTTTTTTTTTCCAATGGTACAGGTGCTGCTCCAAAGTGAAACAGAATGGAAAGTTCCAACAGAAGAAGAGTCTGCAAACGCAGGTGATCAAAGGGACTTTGCAACTAGGCCAATAAGCAATGGTGCTGTTAGGAATTTCATAGCTAACAACTAATATTCCAAAAGGCATTAGGAATGCATCACTTTGATCTATATCCCAGCACACGTCATCACAAAAGGCAGGAAACACCTATCTAGAGAGGCAACAATAAACTTAAGCGTAGCCAAAGCAGATGTCTGTGACTATAAATTTAAATGTATTAATCAGCATATAATTAATATTAAATTTCCTTGAAAGTGATACAAGAAATGTGATCACTAAAGGGGCAATGAGAGATGGATATAGTTGCGTATAGGAGAAATTCACACAACAAAAGTTGCCAGACAAAAGGACAGGAGAATCACAGCAGACAGTAAATATGAAGGACGCACTCCCAAATACACAAGGAGGATCCCTGTGTGTACAGAGGACCACACCTTGTGGAGGCTAGAGAGTGGTGATAGCATAAAAATGTCAGGCATTAGATAAGAGTAGAAGAAAGACTAGTCCACGCTGGTTCTTACTTCACTCAAAGAGGTCTCAAGCCCAATTACCTTGACTTCCAAGAACCACCAAGCACCATAGTTACCACTGTTAACTGTACAGCATCAGCTCCATGGTACTATATATTCACAGCTAATTTACAATACATGAGTACATATATTCAGCCCCAATGCAAGTTCCTTCCATCTGCAGATGTATCTGAGGGTCCTGTTGATCCAGGAGACAAACAATTCAGTTAACTTAGTGCTGTGCTCATGATACGCGCCCACAAAATAGCAGGGCAGGGAAAAGGAGGCTATATAATGTTCAATGTAATAAATGTATCATTTCAAGTCTGGCACATCACTGATGTAGGGATGATATGGAACTAATGCAGCTTCTAGACAGGAAAGCAGCTACCTCAGAGTGAAGGCACAAGTCTGAGTCTATTTGCACTGTAAAACAGAGGAGCTTCAACCTAAGGAGAGAAGACCCACATGCACAGAAGAAGTGATCTCAAACCACAGTGATTTTAAAGACATTTATGAGCATATCAATTCATCTAAGTAGACCAGCTGTCTGATCTCTAATTAGTGACAAATGCTTCCCTGAAGACATTGCTCCAAAAAAGCTACAACTTGCACTTTAAAAATATAATCCCTTTCCAGAAGTATGCAATGTGTAGAAAGCATAATGAGTGTTAGCTCCTCTTCTTTTTTTTTCTTCCTAAAAGCAGGATGAAGTATCTAACACTGTATTAAGTTAGAATAACCATATACTAACCACATCTTGCTCTCACAAGTCTACAGGCAATTTTTATTCTAAACATAACTATCATAAATCAACATTAAGATTAATGACGTGGCTTAAATCCAGTAAGATTTGCACAGTACAAATTTGACATTTGGTTTTCCAGCCATTCGATCATTAGTGGTAGTTTGCAAAATGGAATTTTAACACTGAACCTTACACAGTTCCTTGCAGAAATATCTCAGCAGGATTAAGCCTTCCTGCTGAGGACAGCGTTTGGGTCTACTTGAGAGAAAAATCATCATCCTCTTTCAGTACATACTGAAGACTAAAAAACTCTCCACTACTTTCCTTCTCAATTAACTCAGCATAACTCATCTTCAGCTCAAGATCTTTAACATGGCTTTTAGCACAGAAATATGTATGAAGTGTCTACAAGCAACTAGAGAAGAAGCATAGTGGAGCAAAAGGTTGGAATAAAATTAAACACTTTTTCCGCATCTACAGATTTTCTGTTGTATACAGCCATCATATATACTTTTTAATAGCAAGAAGCAGAGACCGTTATAGTCTCAAAGAGTTGGATACTTCTGTTTCCTTTTCTCCTGGCAGAGAGGAAAATAACAAACAAGCATGCACTCACTGTTACGTTTCACATGTAAGGGAGACATGGACACATGTTCTGAAATGTTTTTGTGCTGCCATCAAACATTGCAGCCAATTATACAAGCAAACAATTTGGTTTCATACCTGAAAAGGTCACTCAGGCATCAGGAGCAATAAAGTTCACTCAACTACCTCGTGAAAGCTATACCCCTCTTCCATCCCAAACAATCACTTTCTCATTGTAAGGGGAAAGACAGTTACAGGAGACAGCCCATGCTAAAAAGAACGCTACAGGAAGATCCGCAGTCAGACTAGAAACTACTTACAAAAGTAAAAAAATACTCCTATATGAAGAAAAGCACCATCGGTCAATATACAAACAAGTCTGGACTAATGGCTAATGTTTCATCACAGCTCTGGAAATAAAGCATTGGCAAGAAACTAAAGGAAAACTCCACAGACACTAAATGCCCTAACTACAGACTCTCACACATGCTTAGGAAAAAAAAAATAATTATAAGTTTGTTTATTAATGCTACTTCATTTTACTACTACATCATTTATCCTTGCTAAATGCAGCCTTATTATGACATATGGATTTCTCATGTGAAATTCCAACACAGACTTGATTCAAAGCAGAATACACTCAGCCCTTGAAGTTCTGCTCATATGCAGCTCTTCAAGTCAAATCATGTGAAACCTTCAGCCTTTTGATGACTTGCACCTGTCTTACAATATTTTTGAAGAATCCCTGGCTACTCAGAAATTGCTTTTTCCCCCGCCTAACAATCTCTTCTGTAACGTAGTTTCACTTCAAGTTTGCCAAAAGCACATTAACAGCAAGGATGGCATAAAGAAATCTAATCCAATCAATGAGCAGACAACTGTTTAATACAGCCAAATAAAGTGTACTCATCCGAATCAGTCAGATCATGTTTTCCCCAAACTAGTAAACAGCTGCAGACACAGTCTGCTTCCCATCCAATCTTCCGTGTATAACAAACTATACCTTGTATTTCTGATGGTTCACTAGTGCTTTTTCAAAACCATGACTTTCAAAGCATATGACAACTATATTTTATTGAAGAAAGGAATAGGCTTAGAATGCCCAAGCCACAAATTGAAGACCAATCCAGAAACTCTATTGTAGGTGCCAAAAGTCTGCTGAATGTCAGTATTTGCTGGCATTTTTATTATTATGAATACAAGTGCAGACCAACTTCTTCAAAGAAGAAACACACTTCAAGAGTGATGGAAAAGAAAAGCTCACAACTCCTATTATAACAGCACAGGAGCAGAGAAAATAACTCCTTTAACAGTGTCTGGAAAAGGTATCCCAAAGGAGTAGTTGTAAATGTGTTTAGAAGATGGAGAACCTTAAAAATAAATTCACATCTTACATTCTGGTCTGTGGTATCAACAGCGCTAAAATAACTCGCAACTTTGAAAATCTAGTAAAATTTTTGATTGCCACAAACATGAAAACTACCCTTAGTAAGACTGTTAAAGTACAAAACTTTTACCCACCTTAAATTTTTGTGACATATTTTCAATTCATTCACAAGAAAAAATCCTTGCATGTGCAAGAAGACACAGAGGAAGCCAGCCAGACCGAGAAGCATTTTTAAATCTCTGAACAGCAGTAAAGTATTACGAGCTTAAATCAGGTATTTACTATTTTTGCTTGACTATGTACATAAATTCCTAGCCCTTTAAAAATTTAACTGACTCCTGAACATACCTCAGAGAGCTGATTTTGCACTAATGTGACTCTCATAAACTAAAATTAAGTGCGTACTTTGACTCAGAGTAACAAACAGGAAAATAAATCAGGAATAAACAAACAGGAAACAATGACCCAGAATACAATCTCTCACATAGAGGACAATGGAGATTGGCCTGGTAAAAAATGGGACATCAACGCCTGGAATTCTTATCCTGCCCTATCCTATGCTAGAACTCTTATCCATGGCTGCAGCCTGAGTTCCCCGTGGCACACAATTCCAAAAGAGCTCACCTGCTGTTATTGTGATGCCCTGTGGAAGCACAGTAAAGAAAACTGGAATTAATGTCCCTTTCAGAAGCACTAATTGTAGTTTTGATGTCTACATGGCTATCCTCTGAATAAAACACAGAAAACACTAAAGAGCTGTATTAAATTCCTTTTCTGCATCTGGTTACTTATGGTAAGAATTGCCAAGAGCCGAATCATTTAACCCATTTGAGAGTTCTTAAAATTTACCCTATAGAGCTGTTCAGTAATGAATGAATTCTTGAATATATCACAAATCCAAGTTCTAAAAAAACGTTGATGGTATGCTCAGTAAAATGACTTATTATGCTGTGGCAGAGCAGATAAAGTAAATGGTTAGAGCTCTAATTTCCAGGATTCAGCCCCTATGTGCAACTGATTCATTAGAATTGGAAAACTTAGTGAAACTCTGAGGTTAACTGAACAAAGAACCGTCATGCATTTCTTTTTCTTAATATCATTCATACATTACGGAATGTATGCTATGCTTGATGCATGACTTCAGGAAAGATTAACTGCAAATAACTACCAAACAGCTGTACAGCCTGTTTTCCAGTATGCACGGAAAGATAGACAGTCCATAATGTAATGTCTTGAATTTCAGCACTACCATAATAGAAGATTTCCTGCTGATTTTACATCAGCTTGTGGTACAGGTGCAAAGGACTTAAGTTACTGGCAAGCGTAAGGAAAATTAATCTAGAAACCAGAACAGCAGCTTTCATAAACAGTTTATAAAATTAATTGCAATAGCATACACATCAACTCCGGATGTGTAACCAGGTATGCTATCAATGACCAGTACAATCAGAATACATGGAAAAAGCCAAATACTTCCCTCCAAAGGTAATTGATATAGACAGATCATGTAACCAATAACTGGGAATTGGTCCATCCAAGTTATTGCTGGAAATTTATTGGTCTCCCATAAGAACCAAAAATGTCTGTTTTCATTAAAAAAACAGAAGTAGAGGGAAAACGTCAGTCTTTCAAGAAACTGCATTTGAAGTGAACATAATTTAGCTTTAGCTACTATTGCAAAAGCTGTAATTTACAGTAGATAAATCACTAATGTCTCTAAATCTATGAGCATACATACAGGCTATATTTTAGTCCTATACCTTGGGTGTTACAACTTCCTGAAGAAATCCCAATCTGCTCATCAAAAGAATGATCAGATAGTAGAAAAACTTATTTCAGTAAAAACTCTCTCAAGCGAAGAGGGAAATATAAAGCCAGGCTTTATCCATCTACTCTCAATAGAGCCACAGCCTAAACAGCTGAGGTAACTGTCACAAACTAAATAATTTCTCTAGGCATGTCAAAAAACCAGAGTTGCATACCTTCACATATTACCTAAAAAACCTCAAAAAATCTCAAAAGTCTTTCTGAATACTGCAAAACACATACTGGTATAGAGGGGCATAACGGATGTGAGCACAGACCACAGCTGTTACTTGAGAAAGTTTTGTTTATAGAATTATGATAAAGAAATATAATTCCCCCCGCCCTTGAGAAACGGACATCTTGCCTGTTGCAATTCTAAGGCTGCAGGATGAAATTGCAACAGAAATTGTCAGCATCTACAGAAGTATGCTGTATCAAGCAATTCAAAGCAAATTAAAATAGCTACATGCATACTTTTCCAAAAACAGGCAAGAGGCAGCAGGCAGTCTGGGCTGCTTTTCATCTGACACCAAGATACACATGTTCAAAGAACAGTGTGAGAACTGAATGAAGAAGGAAAGAAAAGTGCTTCTGATGCTTTAACTATTTCTGGAACTTTGTACAATTGGAACTTGATGCAAAATGGTGTGAAGGCCTGTAATATGTATCATACATAAAAACCTTTTACACCTAAATACCAATCTGTCTTAAGAAAAAAAAAAGCAAGCCATATTTCCACAACATTCCTCAAGCTATGAGTCCTCTGCAACAGACTCGTACAACACCACTCATACGAGCTTAAGTTCACAAAAAGCTAGCAGACAGACACGGGGCATCTTGCACTTAAATTTATCTCTGCCAGACAACATAGGCAGCACCCTATTTAGGGGTTGCAAGACTTGAAAGCCTACAGATCGAGTATTACTCTCTTTATACAAATCCAATCTGGGATGAGCCACAAGAAGTCTGGATGGTGCCTTACCAAACACAGCCCACCCGAGATGCCTAACATTAACTGCAGTTAACCAGGAAGATGCACAAAAATTACTCAATTATTTTACTAAGTAATCATTACCTCTGTGCTTGCATGAATATCAAGAGATGAAATCTAATGCTTGCTATAAACCTTTCAGAAACTAGAATGAAGAGACTTTGGATTTCTCTAAATATGTTTTATATTTTTATGTATTTGTGTGTTCTGGAAATAACCAGTTATCCTACAATTCCTTGCTATCCCAAAAGGAAATAATGTTCTTCCACTCTGTGTTACATATTCTTGAGGACAAGAGATCACTTCTTTGCTCCAAAGGTACTAGTGATAGACTTAAAAACTACAGTTAACACTTAAAAAAACAAGTCTGGTGGTGATTTTGTTTGTTTCTTTCTTTAAAGATACAGCTCAACTGTTCTATACATCCTAGTATGAAGGTATATATTCTTGACATCCAGCCGTTGGACTTGGTTTTGACCAGACTATACTAACCCCAATTCTAATCACTTACCAGCACCCTGCATATGTATCTGACGTCCTGTCCACTTTCTAGTTAATAAATTAATACATTTCTGCATATGAAAACCACATCAAATTCTGTCCTTTCTAGTGAAATTTGTATGTCATTATCTGCCAGACATATAGTCTTCAAATTAATTCTTCGGAAGACACTTATCCTGTCTGAATTTTATTCTTAAAAAACAAAAATCCAAAACTGCTATTACAAGACAGACAGGTTTTTATGAGTTACAATGAGTTACCTGACTGGCTTTCTTTCTCGTAGCAAGTCTTCCAGACTCTTTTCACAGTGTTCAGCTGCCACAACCAGTCTCTCTAATTGGGAAAAAAAAAAAGTGTAAGAGGACTAAAGTCCAAATAAGACAGTGGGAATACAGACTTCTCAGTCTACCTGTTTGGCAGACGTTAAAGTATTTTGACATACATTGTCTGGAAAATTACAAATAATTAAAAGTTAAAGATGTACAACTCCTGGATATGACCACCGTTTTCATTTATGAGACACAGCAGATTATCTTTCCTATTTCCTCATGCAAAGCACTATCAATCCATCCAGTAACCTCCTAATAGATGTTGAGCCTGTCAGCTAACATCAGCCAGATTTGCTTTAAGAATAGAAGTCTCAAAGAAGATAAGCATCTACAAATTTGCAGAAATCTGTGGCTGGGTTGATGAGAGACTCAAATTAACACCAGCTTTGAGAAAAGGGACTCGGTGAGCACAGGAGTTTCAGTCCTTACGGGACACCGAGCACATTACTGTATCTAGTACCTCTAGTACCTCTTGCCCAGCAAATAGGATGTCCAGGGGTGCCACATTCCAAAAATTTATGGGCTGGCTCCGAATACTGAGGAAAAGGCAAAATAATTGTTGCACTGAAGCCATCAATTATAAAGTAGGCAAAGATGATATTACAAGGGGGTGTGAGATCACTCCTAAAGAAGGTAGGCTTTGATACTTCTACTACTTGTAGAACAGCTTGTAGTCAATGTTCAAATTCAAAACTAAATCAAACTAAACTATTTGAAACATATTTTTATAAGAAGGCTGTTACAGTAAGATGAAGATAGAAAATACTTTGAGAAAGGCAAGTCATCACACTAAAGCTGGAATGCTTGTTACTAAACTCTCTGTTTCTCCTTTTTGAAATCAAAGGACCACATAAACTTTCTCTGGGAGCCTTTTACAATGCTAGCAAAGATTTACAAGTAGTTTAATTTTACCAAAAAAACCCAAACCTATTTCAGTTTGAATGCTTTTCTATTACTTCTATATTTCCCTTTTGAGGGTCTTTTTGGAGGGAATACATACATCTAATTAATTTATTTTGCATTGTTTCCCTATTCTGCTTTTGCATTTCTCTCTAAGGGTAGAAACTGACATTTGCAATAAAGAGAACATAAAATTGCTATGCATAGGATTGACAACTGAAAAATTCTCTCAGTACCAGAATGTTAAAAATTGCCACCAAATTCGCCACATTATTTGAAAGTGATTAACTGCTATTCCAACCACTAGGAACAAAGCAATCTCCTGACTTTGTTGTTAGGCATTACATTTGCTATTCTTCAAGTTACTTCAATTATCAGAAGATACTTTCTCCTTTATATTTATACACACTCATAAACCTTCATGTCATTGTCTCTTCGTTGTCAAAAAGGCCACAATTTCCTTTGTAACTGTATCTTTCATTTACTAAATGTTTTGGTAGCAAATGTTTCTTAACCTTTCATCCCAAACAGTAAGAAAATCCTAGTTTTCATTTCAAGTGAAAACAAGATGAAAATGAATAAACTTTCTGGATGTCCTGCCTGCAAAAAATGAAAAATTCAGAAGTTTGAGAGCAAATGAAAACACACAAAGAACCCCCCAACCCTGCAGGATATTTAAACATTTGGAGCTGGCAATATCCTCGTTTTCTAAAAATCTGAAACATCCTATCATACTGCATTCTAAAGGCGAAAAAATTACTTGCTCTACTTTATGAGACCCTGTAGCTAACAAAACAAACACATACAATGCGCTTTTATATGTGAACATTGTTGATTTAAAAGCTAAGGGTGGCAACTACTTAAATTGTTAAAGGCATTGCAGAATTTTCGTGGAAATTAAGTGCTCTAGTCCTGCTGAGCTTGTAACAGAGTAAGATCATCTGGAGCAGAAAACACAACTAAAGCCTTATTTAAGCAAACAATAAGTATGATATCAGTTACTTAAAAAAAATCAATAAGTATCTGTACTAGAATAAAGGAATTGTTAGTGGGAGCGATCTTACAGAGCTAGAATTAAAAAAAAAAAAAGGCAAGCTTGCAGCCAAGATGTGAGATGACTGAGACAACAAGAAAAGCTGCAAATCAAGTGCAAGAAACCTAACCATCACAAGATTAGAACATGGGTGTAGGAGCACAGCATCAAAAATACATGTATTTCAATGTCCCACACAACAACATGGCACAGCAATTGAATAAACGAAATTTACAGTGAGGTGTGAAAAGAAGAAAGTTCTTAGCTTCTATCAGTTAGCATAACATAAAAAAAGAGGACAGATGACTGACCTCTGCCTTGACTCTGTAGAGAAGAAACAAAAGCACAAGTACTGCCAGTCGCAGCAAAGGTATACAGTTATTTTAAGACTGAAAACTAGCCACTTCCTGGTGCTATAAAGCTAATATTCTGCTCAGTCATCTTTAGATACATTATCATAAAAATATAACTGTAACCATATATAACGTTTCCTTATTAAACAGATACTCACCATGTTTACCTCTGGTAATGTCAACATACTGGCAAAGCCTGGGATGGGTCATTGTTTTAAGGATTTGAAATCTCCCCAAAATTTTGATGGAATTAGGTGTAAGTGGAAGGCCATTACTTCCACAAACATCATGCGGCAGAGCTGAAGCGAAGAAAGTGGAGGCACCCATCTCAGTGTCTTTCAAAGGAAACATCTTTTTCACACAATCTTAAACCCTTTCGGAGCAATTCGTGTTCCTTAAAAAGAGAACACAAGAGTTCTTATGACTCAGCTTACTAAATAATGCAATTAAATTGTTGTGTTTTTTTCTTTGTTATGGGGGAATGGGACATTTTTGCATAATGAACACACAAGAATAAATAATACAGTTCTGCTGCATCATAAACACTACATTTAAAGATGAAAATATAGTGATAGTTTTAAACACAAATTTAAGAATCAAATAAAACTAATTTAGGAGCAGATAAATGCTTTAATCCATGCAATCTTCAGATGATTACTGCAATATAGTAGGTTATTTATTCAAAATCAGTAAAAGCATCACACAGAAAAAAAACCTCTTCCAAAATACTACCTTGTATCAGCAGGCTACAACTCCAGATTACCACAGCATCTATTAGCATTCCTAATATTTAAAGCTGTGAAGTAACAGCCTTATGTACTACCATCATTTCTTTCCCCACCCATTGGTAAGCTGCTAGCCCACATGCTGATTCAATAACAAATTAAGGAAGTAATCTCCATTAAATATTTCTGTAGGATAGGCAAGCAGAAGAAATGAGCTTGCAATTCAATTCCACGAGCATTTAGTTTAATGACCATTTTTCCTTCTACTCTGGACTATGCATTTCAAATCAGTGCAAGCTAAACATTTTCTCTGCACTTTTCCATAACCACCCATTACACCATTCAAGCATGTGAAAACCTAAAACATGTACAAGAAACAGAGACTTCTACAGTCAGCTAGGCCTCAGGTAAAACTGCCTGATGTCTTTTTACTAGCAAACTAAGAATTTAATCTGAGGCACCAAATACCAAAATCCAAAAACCAAATCAAGCCTCTGCTCAGCTCATTTCTGGATTACCCAGATGGTGACCTGAGACACTACAAGGCGTCATTAGAGAGCATTATCCCTCTGTACATGTTAACTTCCACAGCATACCCAACTTGTGTAGAAGGATACATATACAAGCAGAGATAAAAAGGCCAACCTTACACACTCTAGAGTGAGTTATGGTCTGGAAGTTGTGATGGTGAAGTAGATGGCACTTCCACATAACATGAGATGTGAGGCTGTAGAACAGAAAAAACTTCATTAACGAGCCCATGCAGAAGAGTACCACCCAGCCCACTTCAACTCCAGAGAGATTACGGCACAGAGTCTGGAAGCATCTGTGTACACAATCAACAGAAATAGTCCACTGATGTGGTAAGCACATCCGACTCTTTTGTCAGCTACAGAATAGTAATTATAAGCACAGAGTAGGAACAGATACACAATTGCTCTAGGAAAACAGGAGGAAGAACCCTCAGGATTTGAAGCCCATAAGATAATTAACATGAATAGCTTAAAACCCAACATAATTCTTTCAAACCAAAAGTGATAATTTATCATCTTAGGGGCTTCAGGAAAGAAAAACCAAGTAGAACAGGATTATGCAGAGCACTAATGAAGTTAAGTGCTACTTTATATTATTCTTTCAGCCAATATCAATCTGCTGCTTTCAGGAAAAACTATTCTCTCATGAGAAAATCACAAAGGAGAAACAGAGTGTTTAAAGTCTCAAAGAGAAAAGAATCAAAACATCTAAATTTGACTCTCAGAAACAAGTATTGCACATACAAACAGACCAAACTGAATAAATCTATCCTGTGAAATACATCTACAGTTTCTAAAGCATCCACATGCAGAAATAAAGACAACTAGCCATGTGGGCTAGTATCTGTTTGTAATTTGAAATGGTTAGCTATTTAAATGCATCCTGAGTATCCAGGTGTAAATTCCCCTTGCCAAATGAAGGCAGCTTTTCAGAATTAAAACATAATTACAATCAGTACTGCTATTGAATTATTTTTAAAGCAATTATGAACAATTTCAGGAGAGCAGTTGGCCCGAACATCCTACACTTACACTGCTCTTCGTAAAATCATAGTATTTTCAAAGTAGGCCATTTCATAAGAGACAATTCTTTCACAAAATTTTTTTTCTTCTGCTCTTAAGTCTTAAAGCATTCTTGTTGCAACTATAGTAATTACTAATCTGATAAAACAACTGAAATAAAAGATGCAATTTTAGCTAGTGTTCCTACTTCACAAAAAAACCAAAACCGTGTGATATGCCTCCCAGTGTCCACCATCACTCAGCTGTTCCCAAAGTTTATTAAAACATATAACAGATATTGAAGAAGAGTTGAATTCAGATTCCTATGGAAGGTAGCACAGAAAATAAGTAAGAGTTTGTTAGGACAATCACAATAATGAGCTGGGATGCATTCACTTCATAATAATAATTAGCCTAATTTTAGCAGAGGGTAGGGGGGCTGTATTAAATTCAATTCACCTCACAATTATTTTTTCCTCCATTTGCAGTATAAACATCTACTACAAACACCACTACAGAGATTTCACAAGACTGCTTAAAAATCTAAACATAAGCAGTACTGTGTTTAACAAAACATTTTCCCCTGTGGCATAACATCAAATGTCTTCTTTTACAAGATTTTCTAACTTCTCTAACATTCATTGAAGTAAAAAGTATTCTACCTATAAATAAAGAATAACAGATTTTGACACGGCTCCAGTGTCATTATTTTGTCTTCAATTAATACACAAATTTTGGGGGAAGGGGCAGGGAAAACAGGTAACCTGGTGTTTTTGGCACAGGTAACTAACAAATATTTGAAGAGTTATTTAATGAAAATACTAAATAGTAACACCTTTCCCTACTCTTGTATGGATATTAAAGCATCATTTCACTCAAGTTAAATATAAGCCATCAGCAAAGATTAAAAAATGCTCTCTCTCAGTAGTATCTGGAGAATTTTGTTATACATACACGGAAGTCTCTATATCCTATGTAGGTATTTCCAGAAGATGAGTTACTGGTGTTGTTCGGAGCATTTACAAAGTTACTACATAGATTACAATGTTGCTGCTTTGAAAGTAGCAATAAAAGATAGTGATAGTTATAGACATCTTAAGATTCATACCTGCAGCTAGAACATTTAGCTAGTGGGAATAACAACATCTGGATAGCATGAAGAAAACATGTAACCTCATTTTGATTAGATCAGGATAGACTTTTAGTCACGTTTATTGTATAAACATGTTGTTTCTTTTACCTGTTTATCAGTGTCTTTTGGTTACAGCCTATCTGCCTGCTCTGCTACGTCGGTGTCCCTACACAAATAAAAAGACGGGGTTTGTTAACATTTATGCATTTATGCATTATACACAGCTGTGCAGGAATTAAATCTAGTAAGAGAGAAACCAGTTTCCACCGGTTTGCTAAATGACTGGTAGAAATGCTGGAAACCCCGGGCACCCCGGCAATCTCTCAGGCCCTCTAAGTGCGCTCACCAGAGATACCCACACACACCCATCCATCCCTACACACACATCCCCACACACATCCCCACACCCGAGGCACTACACCCAGAACCCAGCCCAGGAAGGTGCGAACCGGTGCTGCCGCCTTTCCGCACCTCACGGCGCTGCGGGGGAGGGGAGGAGAGGGGGGCGCTCACCCGGCGGCCCCCAACCCTCTTCGCCTCGCTCCCGCCACCCCCGCCGTGTCGGCCCCCGCTCCCTCAGCCCCTCTGTCCTCCACCAGCCACCGGCGGGGGGGGGGGGCCGCGCGG
>VXAK01022290.1:0-12069 GCA_013399435.1 Arenaria interpres
ATGATTCTATGATTCTATGTCTAATGTTCTCGTTCAAATATGAAGTGATCCTGGGTAAACGGATCAGATGCAAGTGTCTATACTGCTGATATCATAAATTTGGTAGAGTTGATCCCACTATGAATTGGGGGAGGTCTACTTAAGACTCCTCAGTCCTAAGGGACCAATGAAAAATAAATCATACACCACTCAGAGCATATGGGTAGCTCTATGGGAAAGTTGAGGAGATTTAAGTAGTCTTATTTTGCATCTTGATTCAGTGTAATAGTTTCATTTTTCTCGAGTTGTGACTGTGTTGCCCTCAAAAATTGATATTAATAAAAGCAGGCAGGTAATGTATATGGCTTTTTTGAATGTGATTATTCTTTGGAGACTCCTTTTCATTGTTACCATGATGATGCACCCGTTCTTTCTGAGTGCTTGAATCAGGTTGCTGAAGCTACAGGTATAACCAGGGTACAGCACCCTGCTTTGCCACTCTTTCTCCATTTCAGACTGTTTGTACTGGACAGGGGATTATTTTTCGATTGTAGTGACATTCCTTAACCTCCTCCTTGAGAACTGTGGTCGTTACCCCAGAATATGCTTTTCCAGGTCTTTGTACACTTTTACAGCCCCCATCCCCTCCCAGCTTCTTGCAAAATTAACTAATATTTTCTTACCTATGTACCACTTTAATTTCAGATGGAGTCTCTTTTCTTCTCAGCTTCAGGTTTACTATGTTGTGTTTCCTTTCTGCTGAATGTTCTCTTCCTGGCTTATTACATATCTCCTTCCTTCATCATAATCTCATGAAGTTTACTCCCTAGAATCCATTTGACTCCTTAGAACTTACAGAGAGGGGATGCGTCAAACTAGGAGTTTCAGATATCAATAAGGAAGGTTTAGAGAAAATACTGATTTCCTATTGTACAAAGCTCTTCATGCTGTAGCATAGGTCATCAACATACTAAAATCTTTATACAAAGACATGCTTCCAAAATATCGCAAGGAACAGAGAAAAATAGTTCATAGACAAGATGATGGATCTCTATGAATCACAAGTTGCTGTATCAGGGAGATTGATTAAGTATGCAGCTAGCTTGTTGGGTGACCTGAAAATGTAGACTTTTCCAGTTCCCCACAGGGTTTGTAATTAGAGATTCAGATCATCTGTTTGTTTGATAAGATTTCAGAAAGGGAACTGCATTAGTCACCATGCCACACTATGTGCAATTAAAATAAATATGTGAACAAATCTTCCATGTAAGAATTTCAAAAATTTTGCACACAAAATTTATCTATTTGAAAATTAAACACGAGCAAGAAATTAAAACTATTAACAAGCCAAATTCAACATCCTACTAAAACACAACTAATGTAATATTCTATGCAATTTATAAATAACATTAGTATTCTTTCCAATACCTACACCGGTCTTATCCTTTTGAATCTATAGTCTCCATTATGTAAATTGCACACAGCTGCAGGTAAGTGCATTGAAGGAATATAATTCACTAGATGCATATTTAATATACTTGGACCTCTCTTCTCCCTTCACCTTCTGTTCTTGCTCTTATTAGGTGAATCTGTTAAATTCCTTCATGAGTTAGAAAGAATTTTCTCAGAAAATGAAATCTGAGAAGAATTTTTAGATATCAAAAATACGATGTTGCTGTCAATTTCAAAACTGTAACTAACATAAACACGTAAGGAAAATTATTCAGTGTGCCTCCCTTGGTCAGAATGACAGCTTTGCTACTGATAGTTCTAAGCTGGATCCAAGATTTAACAATGCACAGCAAGGATTCACTATTCTGAGAGGACATAGTACAAGATGCATACAGCGATGCCAAGGGTAACTTCCAGGCCACAAAAATAACACTCTCACATGTCTTAGAAGTTGGCATACTTGAGGGTGGTTGTAGGGACATTTGTGTTGCAGATTCCTGGGATGATATGTCCCACGCTTATAGCACTTTCCAAGATTGCTGTAAATAGAAAACCTTTAGTCTTTCCTAGAAATGTTTTGTTGTTACTTGCTGCAAGACTGAGTGGGATTTGCAGTCAGAGCTCACGCTGAATGTAGACAGTTACAAAATAACTTACCTATTAATGATGCCAGAACCTGCAGAGGTCAGGGGTTTCAGAGTGATTCTTCAAGTGCTTTTGTAATTACAGAAGGGACAGAACTCAGCAAATCTCTCTGTATCCACTGAACTGGTACAAGGGGACACCCCTTCTTCATGCTCTTTGCATCAAATAGCCGTGTTAAAGTGGGATAATTTTCTGTCTCCTCTTCACTGTTCTGAAGTCCTGTGCAAGATCAAAAGCATTAATGAATCAAGCACAGCAGGAGTCCGGGCAGAGGCAGTGCAGGCATAGCTTTATATGCCTTCAGCCACATTAGCTATTCAGAAATCTAGAATCTACCCTTATTTGAACAGAAAAAAAAAGTAGTCAATTGGTAATCAACTGCATTAATATCAAACTGGAATAATTTCATTCAGGCAGAATGAGTCAATGCTTGATTCAACACTTCCATTCTAATTGTTAGTCTCAGTGCTGAGTCTCCCAGAAGAATATCACTTTAGAAAAACCTAGTATGAACTATCTGTGGTTACCATCAAAATATATGCCATTCCTACTTCTACAGATGGAATATTATGAGACTAACGCACTTCTTTAAATATGTTACTGAAAAGAAAATCCTAGCATCATAGGTGTGTCACTGTCAGAACTTCACTTAGTATCAGTAACCATTTTGAGCCCCAGACTTTGAACAGAATATTAAATATTATAATTGTACATAATAGTACAAATGTCCTAATTAGAACAAAGTATTTAAAAACCCCCAGAAAAATGTCTTGAATAAAGAATGGCATTTGTATTTCCAAACAGTAGGTGATAGTAAAGATATTTATTCTCATCTGAATCTTGATTAGTTAAGTTATTCTTCATGTTATAAAACCCAGGGAGAGAAAAGAGATGATTACAGTTAAGGGATCACAGTTACAGGAGTGGAAATAAACTGCTAACAGGAACCTAGTGCAAATTTTACTTTATGAACACCTAAGCAATTTTCTTTTGCTGCAGGACCATGAGCAATGAATGATGTCATATTTAAGATTGGATACTCGTTCTGACCTCAGCTGGAAGAGCATTCTCCATTTTGAAAGGCTTGACTTCACATCTAGCAGCTACTATTTATTATTTCTGAGGATAATAGGGAAACTCAAATGCAACATCTAAGAGTCTGGAGCAGGTTACTGACTTCCTACATGTTAACAGATTAGTGGATCTTTCAGCCAAAGTAATCTACTGATGCAGATATACCTAATAAAAAGTCAATTTGTCTGAACTAGACAATAACAGAACACTTCAGCTGGCATACTGTTTGCATTTTACTACATATTTTGTCTTGTTGTATCCTCACTTTTATCATTAAACACAATATGCACTATGACTTTCTATACTATATATGCAGGGTAATTTTCTATTTGTTTTATTCATTTTCACAAATGCCTTTAAAATATGCAACCTAATGTGGATTTGATCTAGCTTAAAGTTCTATAATGAAGGATTTCTACATCCTGAAAATAAATACTCTGACATGTAAAAGTGACAGAACTTACTTGACATGGACATTTACCTGGAAATACATATGAAATGATTAAATGTTCTAGTTTAAGCTGTGGTGATCCAGGTGGTCCTCATAGCATTATCTTCTCTCTCAAATATGCAAGAATATGTACAAGTGAAGATTTAATATACCAGTATCATGTAAGATGAATAGATAATTTTGGCAACTGGTATCAGCCTAGTGGCCTTCTATTATGGAGTGGCTACATCTATCTGGACTTTTGTAAGGCCTTTGACATGGTCTCCCACAACATCCTTCTTTCTAAATTGGTGAGATATGGATTTGATGGGTGGACTGTTTGACGGATGAGGAATTGGTTGGATGGTCGCATCCAGAGGGTAGTGTTCAACCTCTCAATGTCTGGATGGAAATTGGTGACAAATGGTGTCCCTCAGGGGTCCATACTGAGTATTGTTAAATATCTTCACTGATGACACAGACAGTGTCAGTGAGTACACCCTCAGCAAGTTTGAAAACAACACCAACTTGAGTGGTGCAACTGCCACAGCCAAGGGACAGGATGCCATCCAGAGGGACCTGGACAAGCTTGAGAAGTTGGTCCATGTGAACTTCATGAGGTTCAACAACGCTAGGTGCAAGGTCCTGCACCTGGGTCAGGGCAATCTCCAATATTAATACAGACTGGGGAAACAAGGGATTGAGCAGGATCTCAAACTGTCCCTACTTAACTAAGGAGTTGGATGGGAAGATGGGTTGAGATTTTTTGTAACAATGTAGGACATTTTTTTAGATTTGTTGTGGTTTTGCAAATAAAAGAAAGAAAAAAGAGAAGTGGAAGAGATCATATTTGCTAAGTGTTTGATCTTGTCACTTTCTACTGGAGAGAGTAGGACATAGGACATAGGATGTCCTTGAAAGAACCTACTTGCTAAGAGAAGAATGCCTGTTATCTATGAGCATAGAATAGAGATTTCTGTAGCTTTAGGTCTGATGAGAAACAGTTGTTATTTGCTCAGCTGACATAGGTAGCTTGTATATTCCAGCCTTAGGATGGCTTGGGTGGCCTCAGACTCTTCAGTCCATTTCTAGACATCTTCATATCCCCTTTTTGAAGCTCTACCAGAATTGCACTAAAATTATGTGCTAAGAACTGAACTGCGCTTCTTTCTCCGCAAAGCAATTTGAAACCTAATTAGCATCCTAATTAGAAAACAAGGACAGTTGAATACAGACATGTCTACAGCGTGGCTCAGGCAAGGTCTGGATGACCAGACCTAAGTTTAAACGCAGCGCTGAGGCTGCTAGCCAGGCTGGTTGAGGCAGCTAAGGCCCATTAGTGCACTCAGAGCCTTGAAGAGTATACCATTAAAAATAAAAAATTATTTATGCAGACAAGATTTTTCTAGAAGTGAAAGCTGCTCTCATTCAACTTGCTGCTGATTCACTGCTGCACAAGAATAAATAATTTTAAATTATGTGGGGCGCTTGAACTCCTATAAGGTACATAATTTCTGAGCTTATTGATAATGTCCCTGTACCTGAATATAAGTAAACTACAGACATGAGTTTTTTTGCTTAGCTTTCACTGAGATCCCAAAATCAAAGATAACTAAGTGGCCATGCATTAGGTAAAGATGCTCTCAAAAGAACTCGTTTCTTTTCAGTACAGGTGTGCATGCTACCTTTTAGTTACTGTTCCATGAGCTATTTTTTTCACATGTATGTGCTAAACTAATTAAAATATCTGTCTGATTTGAGTACCACATACTATCAAATACCAAATATACCAGAATTCTCATATACCAAATACTAGATGTCGCATGTTCTGACAAGCCTGAAAAGCATTCAGAAAAATGGAATCTTTATATTATTCAAGGCACAAGGGTTATCCAAGTTAATAATGAAAACACCACCATCTGTTATGCATAATGTTTCACTTTTATTGTCCAAATGGGGAAAGGAAAAAAGAAAGTAGTAAGAGTTTGGATACCATAAATGATAACCCCTTATTTCTAAAGTTTTGTAATTGGGAGAAAAAAATTACTTCAGTCTTTAACTTGAAATTGCTTTTGTTCTGCAGAATTAAAAACAAACAAGCTGTGCCAGGAATGCATGTACTAATGAATGCCAGAGTCAGAAGTTATTCCATGCACAATAATGAAGCTTAAGACCTTTTATATACAATCTTCCTTTTTTTGTTAAGATTAGTTGTCCTTGATGTTTAATAGTATTCCACATATCAGCAGCCAAATACGATTTGGCTGGTTCAGATTCCTGATTTCTGAAGTTCTGTCTGTTCTTTAGAGGTCAGGAATCTTTCAATTTTCACTGCTCATCAAACAAAAAGCAGAACACTGTTGAAAAGAACAGCAGGGGAGAAAGACAGGAAGCAAAGATCAAAATGTAGCAGCAGGGAACCAAGTGAAAACAGTATGAAGAACTGGGTGACTAAAAAAACTAGTGAACAAGAGGAGAAAGTGGAGCTCAGATAATCCATTTAAACTGAGCAGCCAGTCTAATGTTTGCATGTTTCTCCAGAGCATTTGTACTTATTTTTCCAGTCACAGTTTTCAGAGTCTTTTTTTACTGTCCCCAGATGTGAAAGAATATTTTTTATATTATTAGGAAGTTTAATAAAAACATTTTTTCTTTCTTTCATGTCTGAATAAAAATGCTAAAAAACAAGTATACTGTGATTGTCCTGTTAATGTTTGCTGTTCTCTAATATGTTTTCAGAGTGTCCTTGTAACTCTCATAGGATAGTCTAAGGCAATACAAAATTATAAGTTCTTAGGCATGAGATGCAGCATGGGGACAGAGACCAAGATAAATAATGATATAGAATCATAGAATCATTTAGGTTGGAAAAGATCTTTAAGATCATAGAGTCCAGCCATAAACCTGCCACCACCAAGTCCAACTGTAAATCTAACAACACCAAGTCCACCACTAAACCATGTTCCTTAGCACCACATCTACACTTTTAAATACTTCAAGGGAAGGTGACCCAACTACTTTGCTGGTCAGTCTGTTCCAATGCTTGACAACATTTGGGTGAAGAAATTTTTCCTAATATTTCCTAATTTTCTTCAACCTCCCCTACTACAGCTTGAAGACATTTTATCTTGTCCTATCACTTGTCACACAATTATACAAAGTATGTAACAGTCATATATGAGATTATCTCATGAAAGATTATTCATAATTTTGCCATTATGTGTGCTGTTCATCTATCTGATACTTTGAATTATTAGAACTCTTTTCACACTTTTTATTACAGCTGACCTTCTGTCCAGGGCCAAGTAAAAGATGTCTTTGAACAGACTAAAAGGATCCAAAAGGAAAGCCAATTTATGTTCGCTCTTTTAAAATACAATAAAAACGTGGAAAAAAAATCTGCTCTATAATATGATTATAAGTGAAAAAAACCTGGATTAGCGTGAATCAAAATTACCTTTCTAAATATACATTCTAAATATACATTAAAAGAAATATAGTCATTTTTAAGTTCAGGCTTTAAAAATATTGCATGCATGAAAGCATTAAGAAATAAAATATTCCCAAACTTCTCTACTGTTTGTCTGTTCTCACCTGTTTCATCTTTTTCTCAGATTTCTGAAGTGGTAACAGAAGAAAACATGAGTTGATTGCTAAGTCCTGTCATTTGTCAGGAAATTGAAAACTTCAGTAGCATAGTGTCCAAGAAAGGAGATGTTTTTGAGAGTAAAAGGAAAGGCAGAAGATAAGACTCCTTTATATAGCACTAATGTCACAGTGTACGACATGCCTCATGCTGAATACACAGAATTAAACTAAGTAGTTAAGGTTGGAAGGGATCACTAGAGGTCACCTTGTCCAACTAACCTGCTCAAGAAGGGCAACGTAAAGGCAGTCGCTTGGGACTGTGTCCAGACAACTTTTGAATATATCTAAGGAGGGAGATTCCATAGCCTGTTTGTGCAACCTGTTACAGTACTCAGTCACTCTCACAGCAAAAAAAGTGTTTCCTTATGTTCAGCGGGAACTGTGTTTCAGTTTGTGCCCATTGCCTCTGGTCCTGTCACTGGGCAACACTGAAAAGAGCCTAGCTCCATCCTGCTTGCACCCTCCCTTCAGGTATTTATATACATTAAAAAGACCCATCCCCTGAGACTTCACTAGGCTAGACAGTCCCAGTTGTCTCAGCCTTTCCTCATAAGAGAGATTCCCCAGTTCCTTATCATCTTTGTAGGCACTTCATCATAGAAGCTTATCAAGTTGGTGAAACATTATTTCCCCTTGGTGAAGCCATGCTGACTATGCCTGATGATTTTGTTATTCATGGGCCTTCAAAATTGTTTCCAGGATTCGATGCTCTATCACCTTCCCAGGGATCAAGGTGAAGCTGATCAGCCTGTAGTTCTCTTGTTTCTCCTACTTGCCCTTCTTGAAGATAAGAGTGACATTTGCTTTTTTCCAGTCTTTGGGCACTTCTCTCAGTCTCCATGATTGATCAGAGATTGTTGAGGGTGGCCTTGCAATGACATCTGCCAGGTCCTTCAACATTCACGGGTACATCTCATCAGGGTCCCTGAACTTACGTATGTCCAGGTTGCTGAAGTATTGCCTGACTTGAACCTCATCCACCAAGGGTACGTCTTCCTTGTTCCAGCCTTTCACCCTGGAATCTGGGACCTGGGATTCCTGAAAATCCCTTTTGCTAGTAAAGACTGAGGCAAAGAAGGTCTTTTCCATATCTGTGTAACCAGGCCTCTTGTCCCATTGACTGATGGACCAATATTTTCTCTAGTCTTTCTTTTATCATCTATATACTTATTGAAGCCCTTCTTAGTGTCTTTGACTTCCCTGGCAAGACTTAATTAAACTTGGGCTTTGGCTTTCCTAACTTAATCTCTAGATGCTCAGATAACGTTTCTGTATTCCTCCCAGGTTACCTTCCCTTACTTCCACCCTCTGTATGTTTCCTTTTTATGTTAGAGTTTGGCCAGGAACTATTTTTTTGTCCATGCAGGCTTGTTGTTTTTGCCTGACATAATACTTGATGGAAGGCATCACTCCTGAGCTTGGAGGAGGTGATCTTTGAATATTATTAATATAATGTAAGTTAATATAGATGTTAATATAAATGTTCTTCTAACAGCTTTTCTGCCTCCTAGCTAGCATTTATGCAGTTGTTTTAGGTTGTTATGACATTTTCTCACCTAACTTCAGACATTAAAATAGTTTAAATTCTTACATTTAGACACCTAGCATGTGTAAACTAGTGTTGCAGACAGACTTATTTTTCTTAAGGAAACTGTAATGTAATTTATACCTGAATGTCTTCAGTACTGCTCATAACAGTATTTTCTTACACATTTTGTAGGATGTTCCACTAATTGTATTACTGTGATCAGTTTGTTTTCTTCTGTCTTTACAAACACATGTTTTTCAGGTGTTAGTGGAATTCATCATGCAATAGTTTACTGAAGTAGTGTCCTGGGTTGGGGTGGAGCAGGGCCAACTTTCTGTTCTGTGAGAGAGGCTCTTGCTTATACTTGTTTCTGTGGCAACCAGGGTCAGCTGACTTCGTTGTTTACCTTGTGGAGGGGTCACACCTGTGGGGAGAAGAGGACAGGTCAGGTGACCCAAGCTGACCGATAGGATATTCCATGCCATCTGCCATGCTAAGTATAAAAGCTGAAGGATGAAAGGGGTCAGGTTGGCTCTTCTTCAATGGCTCTCTTTTTCTGATGGCTCTCTTTCTCTGATGATTGATGCCCAAGGAGAATTCTGTCAGTTTGTCTACCCTTAAACCTAAGCCATGCATTCCTGAAGGTAGATCTGGAATCCAGTTTCCATTTGTCACTGAGTCCAGTCTGGAACTTTCCCAGTGCCTGGCAGTGACATCTACCTGGGACCTTGATACAGTTTTGTATATATTTATATGTATTGTATCTATTTAATTATTTCCTTTTTATCTTATTATTAATATTTCATTTAAGTAGTTTAGTTTTTTGTAAACTCATAACTCTTTCTATTTCTCTTCTTCCTCTCCTTGGAATGAGAGGTAGGGGGAGCATCTGTCATTTTGTCATTGGCCAACCTGGCCCAAATTCCAACAAGTAGTAAGATAAGAAATCTATTTTATATTATTTTAATTAAAGAATTTTCATCTGTTAAGAGAGCTTTATTTTATTATGTCATGGTATGGAACTTTGAGGTTTAATAATGACCCTTTAATATTTTCCTTTACTGAGTGTCATTATTGTACTTGTAAGTGAAGCCCATCAATTCTCCAGTAAGGTTTTGTAAGTGTGTGCAATGGACATAGTAGCCTATAGTTACTTTGATTAGTATGAGCACTTATAAATGTATTACAGCTGGTGCATAGAGATGTGTGTAATAAAAAATTCTAGCACACATAAAAGAAACTATAATGATTTCCAAAAATGCTAAGATTAAAGATTGCTTGGGTAGGTATTATGATGAAAGAGCTTATAGTGAGGTGAGGATTGGTCTCTTCTCGCAAGTAATGGGTGATAGGACAAGAGGAAATGGCCTCAACTTGCATCTGGGGAGGGTTAGCATAGAAAATAGGAAAAAATTCTTCACCAAAAGAGTTATCAAACATTGGAACAGGTGCCCAGGAACGTGGTTGAATCACCATCCTTGGAGGTATTTAAAAGATGGGTAGATGTGGTTCTTAAGGATGTGGTTTTGCCAGTGTTACATTAGTGGTTGGACTTAAGGATCTTAAAGGTCCCTTCCAACCTAGACAATTCTATGATTCTATGGGTCTTCCTAAATGTTTTTCTCTCTAGCGCAAAGAGTCTTATTCTCACAATGTTTTAGTAACATATATTTCTGGTCAATTTGATCAGAGGTTATATGACGATAAAACTGCTCTATAACCAGTCTTCCATGTACAAGTTTATCAATAACCATTTGCTTTCAAAACAGAGAATCAGAAGTATCGCAAGTTATATGTGTAGTTCCTTCTTTAATGTTTTGAGTAAATGTATTATTCACCATTTTTTATTTGAAAATGTTTATAGCTGACCACCAAACAATGTGTTCACCTATTTTGTTCTCTACTGTAGAATATATAGTTGAATCTCATTAGTCTTTTTTAGAATCTCTTGCTGTATTCCGTTTAGATACTATTTTATTCTTTTAATACCTATAGAAACTTGTTGGGGGTTTTTTTGTGCAACACAAACTGACCTTGTTGATTTCAAAAGGTACAGCACATTATCATCATCAACTTTTTTTTTACGATTTTCAATAGCTTCTTTGCAGACACTAGTAAGTGTTGTAGTGTTGTGTAACCTTGTTCCTCTAAGTTTTGGGTTTTTTATGTTAATATTCTACATTATGGAAGATGAATTTGACCACAAGAATTTGTATTCCAGTTACGCATTTCCTTCATTAAAAGATATGCTGCATCAATTATTTAAATGCATGTGAACACATAATAGAATCATAGAATGGCTCTGATTGGAAGGGACCTTGGAGATCGAGTTCCAACCCCCCTGCCATCGCCAGGGACATCTTTCCCTAGACCAGGTTGCTCAAAGCCCCGTCCAACCTGGCTTTGATCAATTAGAGGGATGGGGCATCCACAGTTTCTCTGGGCAACCTGTTCCAGTGTCTCACCACCCTCACAGTAAAGAATTTCTTCCTAAAATCTAATTTAAATCTCATCTCAGTTTAAAACTGATACTCATCATCCTATCACTATGCTCTCTCATAAAGAGCCCTCCCCATCGCTCCTGTAGGCCTGCTTTAGGCATTGGAAGGCCACTATAAGGTCTCCCTGGAGCCTTCTCTTCTCCAGGCTGAACAATCCCAACTCCCTCAGCCTGTCGCCATAGGAGCAGTGCTCCAGCCCTATGCTCATCTTTGTGGCCCTGCCTTGGACTCATTCGAACAAGTCCATGTCCTTCCCATGTTGAGGACTCCAAAGCTGGATGTAGTAGTCTGCAGCAAATAAGAGCACGGACTCTGTCAGGTGGTGAAGCGAAGATGTTTAATGTTTTATTTTTACAGCATATATAGTTTCTCTCTTTTGATCACGCGCTGTTCTCTTTACACAGATAGGTTGTGGGGCCTGTCCACACACCGTTGTGAGCAATACAATTGGCTACATAGAAGTGTTCATACACCCAGGCCAGTTAGTCATTATTATTTGTTTTGGTATTGCTATCTATTTTGCTAGCTTGATATCTATATTGTTGTCTTCACATTACCATAAGGACATTGTTTACTGTTTTCAAGGCTTTCTTCCCATCGCTGCAAGAACACCTGCCGAGCTCTCACTCAGCAGCGCGTCTCCACAATTCCTTGGCAGGTATTCTTGCAGTGATGGGAAGAAACCCTTGAGATCAGTAAAACAATGTCTTTATGTGGTATTATTTGTGTGGTATGAAATCTAGTGAGGAAAATAACAGATAATAATGTTTGGATAAC
Source organism: Arenaria interpres (assembly GCA_013399435.1). Lineage (NCBI taxonomy): Eukaryota > Metazoa > Chordata > Aves > Charadriiformes > Scolopacidae > Arenaria > Arenaria interpres. Next base: position 12,035 of record VXAK01022290.1, read on the forward strand.
ATAGGTGCATGAACACTTCTATATAGCCAATTGTA
>VXAK01022290.1:12121-24977 GCA_013399435.1 Arenaria interpres
TCTATATAGCCAATTGTATTGCTCACAACGGCTTGTGGACAGACCCCACAACCTATTTGTGCAGGCCACCAAATTTGTTAGGTATGACTTGCCCTTGGTGAAGCCATGTTGGCTGTCACCAATAACCGCCTTGTTTTCTATGTGTCTTAGCAGCAATTCCAGGAGGATCTGCTCCATGACCTTGCTGGGTACAGAGGTGAGACTGACCAGCCTGTAATTCCTTAGGTTTTACTTTTTTCCTTTTTTTGAAAACAGGGGTTATTTTTCCCATTTTCCTGTCAGTGGGAACTTCACTGGACTGCTGTGACTTTTTGAATATAATGGAAAGTGGCTCGGCAACTTCATCTGCCAGCTCCCTCAGGACTCATGGGTGGATTTCATCAGGTCCTCTATAAAGTTTTGGGGTTTATGGGTCAATATACCTTCATGTTACAACGAAGGATTTTGTTGTTGTCCTGCGAAATGTGTTATACTGTGCAGTAGAATTTAAGTTGTCGGTATCATTTCACATTATAGAGACATTTACTAATATAAGAACTGTATTGTGTTGCTAGAAATGTTGATACTGAATAGATGAGTGTACTTAGAGACTTGCTGTTCTTGAGTGATTTCTGAACAACTGACTAACCAGAAATGTTAGCCAAAGCTGCAGAAGAGTAGTCTGTGCCTTTAAGAGTGAGGGATAATAGACATAATTGTAAGCAAAAGAAAAAGAGGAGTTCCAAGAAAACTGAGATGAGTAGTGTGGATCCATTTTATCAATGTATGGATTTTGTTATTGTAGTAGCAGTACTAGAAGGATGATCAAAAAAGTGGCATAGTTTCCTATAGTAAAACTACATTCACCTATGGGACTCAAGGACACCGATTAAAGGAGTCTGTTCTTGAACAGTAGACATAATGGATACCAAGAATGAAGTTCTATTTCAGGCCGTTTACAACATAAAGCTTGACCAGAAAAAAAAAAAAAAAAAGGGAAGGAGGAATCTGAGAAGTTGAATGACAGTAGGATTTAGTCAAATACATAAGAAAGTTAATTTAACTGTACCAGCTCCCTGATAAATATCAAACCATGAATGTTAAAGAGATTTGCTGTTTTGTAGTTGCATGTCTAATGGATTTTCCAGAAAATTCTTCAGATGTCTGTCTTCCCTGCACAAATTCTGGGAATTTAGCAGCCAAAAATTAATATATAATATATAATGTGGTGGATACAAGGAGAGGCAGCTGGGTATAAGGAAGTCAGTACTTAGAAGAATTAAAATGAGCTTACTAGGAAAACAGAATAAGAGTGTTGAAAAGTTGGATCTCCAAGATTAAAGGCTGTTTTCTAAAGTACTGGAAAATTTATACGTAAATTGTGAGGAGATAATGTAAATAAAATAAGTAAATAGTAAATAAATAAAAACAAATAAGTAGATAGTAAATAAATAAAAACAAATAAGTAAATAATCAGAAATAGAAGACTCTAACATAGACATTTGTGACAGTGACAGAATAAGAAAAATGAAATGTAAGAGACAGAGAAATACACAATATTTATCCAACAGAGAAGGGGCCTAAGAGGCAGGGAAATTGTCACTTTCTATGGCAAAAGATTTTTCCCAATTGGATAAGAAAAAAACAAACTGGGAGATGAAGGACTCAGATAAAGATTCCTTGGGCAGTTAAACACTGTGTGATCATTTCCTGCACTAGGAATCAGCATAGAATGTATAACTGAACTTTCACAACCTCATAAACACCAATCATGTTAACATTTGCCAAATTTCACAACAAATTTGTTGCAGAGAAGCTGGCATAATTTCTGGACATTTGCAAGTATTGTCATAAATATAGTACGTTTCTAACTTTCTGGAACCCACAACAGCAATCCATGGTGACAGCAAGGGTGTTACACAATGGATGCACAAATAATACCATATGCATTCAGTAGGAAAAATTATCCAGAGGGAATTACAGATGCAAATCCCACACTTCCTTTTTAGGAGTTCAGATCAGGCCTAAAACCAGACTGTTTGTTACCTTCTGAACTTGTTTACTTTGCAATAATACAGTTATAGTTCTCTGCTACATAAGGAAGTTTTGTACAAATTCATATTTACGTTTTAGTTGATTAACACTGTATCTCAGTGTTTTCACACAAAGCTTTTATACTATCATACTACCCAATGTCATATCAGCATTGGACACATCAGAATTATATTTTTAAAATAAGTCCATTATTTATTTTATTATGAATCCCAGACCCTGGAGACCAGGGAGAAGCTCTGGAGAGAGGAAGATTTTCTCTCTGTTGGGGAGGACTGGGTTAGAGACCACTTGGCCAAACGGGACATCCACAAGTCCATGGGCCCTTATGGGATACACCCACAAGTGCTGAGAGAACTAGAAGATGTTATCGCTGGGCCACTCTCTATCATCTTCGAAAGGTCATTGAGAACAGGAGAATAACCTGAGGACTGGAGAAAGGCAAATATCATTCCAGTCTTCAAAAAGGGCAAGATGGAGGACCCAGGAAACTACAGGCCAGTTAGTCTCACATCTGTCGCTGGGAAAATAATAGACTGACTCGTTCTTGATGTCATCTCCAAACACGTTGAAGAACAGGAAGTTATTGGAAGTGGTCAACGCGGATTTACCAAGGGTAAATCATGCATGACCAATCTGGTAGCCTTCTGTGATGTTATAACTAGATGGTTGGATGAGGGTAGAGCAGCAGATGTCATCCACCTTGACTTCAGCAAGGCTTTTGACTCTGTCTTCCATAACATCCTCATTAGAAAACTGAGGAAGTGTGGGCTAGATGAGGGGGCAGTGAGGCGGATTGAGTCCTGGCTGTGTGACAGAACTCAGAGGGTTGTCATTAATGGAGCAGGGTCAAGTTGGAGGCCTGTAAGCAGCAGTGTCCCCCAGGGGTCAATGCTTGGTCCAGTTTTGTTCAACATATTCATCAATGACCTGGATGAAGGGACAGAGTGTATCCTCAGCAAGTTCGCTGATGATACCAAACTGGGAGGACTGGCTGACACTCCAGAGGGCTGTGCTGCCATCTGGCATAACCTGGACGGGCTGGAGAGCCAGGCAGAGAAGAACCTAATGAGATTCAACAGGGGCAAATGTAAGGTCCTGCACCTGGGGAGGAAGAACCCCAGACACCAATATAGGTTAGGGATGGACCTGCTGGAAAGCACTTCTGAGAAAAAGGATCTGGGGGTCCTGGTGGATAGTAAACTATCCATGAGCCAGCAATGTGACCTTGTCACCAAGAGGGCCAATGGAATCCTGGGCTGCATAAGGAGAAGTGTGGCCAGCAGGTCGAGGGAGGTCATTCTCCCTCTCTACTCTGCGCTGGTGAGGCCACAACTGGAATACTGCATCCAGTTCTGGGCTCCCCAGTTCAATAGAGACAGGGCACTACTGGAAAGAGTCCAGCGTAGGGCAACAAAGATGATTGAGGGATTGGAGCATCTCCCTGGTGAGGAAAGGCTGAGAGAGCTGGGACTCTTTAGCCTGGAGAAGAGAAGGCTGAGGGGAGACCTCATCTGTGTTTACAAGTTCCTAAAGGGTGGGTTGAAGGATGATGGAGCAGGACTCTTTTCAGTGGTTCCCAGTGACAGGATGAGGGGCAATGGGCACAATCTGGAACACAGGAAGTTCCACTCAAATATAAGGAAAAACTTCTTTACGGTGAGGGTGACAGAGCGCTGGAACAGGCTGCCCAGGGAGGTTGTGGAGTCGCCTTCTCTGAAGATTTTCAAGACCCGCCTGATGCAGTCCTGAGTAATGTGCTCTAGGCAATCCTGCTTAGCAGGGGAGTTGGACTAGATGATCTCTAGAAGGTCCCTTCCAACTCCAACAATTCCATGACTCCGTGATTTATTCATACAGAAATGATACATGTTTTTCTGAACTTTGCAAATATGTTTTTGTAAGTCTCTTATCAAAACAAATGAAAGTTCTTCTAAATCAGAAGAGTTTAGTTATCAGAATATTACTTTTTTATAAATGTATAATTACTTTTAAAAATTTTAAACAGTTTATTTTGCAGGCATGTTAGATTTAGATAATTGTTCAGGTCAGGAATCTTAGAAATAGAGTCCAAATAAAATCTAAAAGGTCATGAAACACTCAGAGTGGGCAGGCAACTTTTACAGAAACCCCTCTAAAAGAGATCCTAAGAGCTAAAAGCCAACGAGTCTAACTTCCTTCTGTGGTAAGCTGGTAGAGAGATTGTGTTTCATCTGGGAGGCCAAGCTGGAGGCTTTGTGGTTTTATGGGGTGGGTTTGTGCTAGAGGGAAGTGCACCTCCTACTGCTGTGCAGAGTATACTCACCCTCTTCTGACTCAGACAAAGTGGACCAAAGCTGACCATGGCTACCCATTGTGGATGCCATGGGGTATGAAGGGAATTGGCTGTACAAAGAAGCCAGTCTTGCATTCACTCCCCAAACAACATTTCCTGTTAACACTGCTAGAGTAATGGACCAGATGGATCTTTTTCCTTCTCACCAAGATAAGCATTTGTTATGTATTTGGACCAACAAAAAATTTGCATTCTGTCATGATGTAGTTTAGCCTGTTAAAGCATTTGACACAAGTGAAGTAATTGTGTTTGCAAGCTTTTAATTTTCAATATTCTGTCCTACTATTTCTAGTGTTCTTAGATGACTATTTTAACATCTCTCTTGTAGTCAGGCACAATCAGGAGAGACATACTGTATGGTGTATAAAACTGAGTGTAGAACATGATTCATGATCCTAGGCATAGAAATCACAAACAATGTGACTTCAACCCTGACAGTAGTTTCATCAAGTAGTAAATATCTCCTGCTCTAAACAGACAAATAAAACTGAATCACAGGAACCTGCTTTGCTCACATGATTCATTTATGTTCCTGTTTTCAACAGCAAGGAAAAGGAATAAGCAAGAGGTAACATTTTCAAACTAATACAGCATTTGGGAAGCCCTGAAGGAAGGAAAAGGATGATACAATATTTAAGTCATTTTGATAATTTTTAAATGTCTCTATGTATAAATAGCTTGAAAATGTTTTCTAAAGTGCCATATATTCTTGAAATGCATATAGAACTGTATGAATGTATCTACAATCAACACTGAAACAGACAACCTTTTTCCACCTTTAACAAATTTTGAACTGCAAGCACAGGGAAATGGATTGCAGAGTCACGTGGGTCAGGTCCAGTGTTTTCTTTATAGCACTGTGATTTCTTATTCCCCTTTGTAGTGAGAGGTCATGGTTTAAATTTTCAAATATATATTTGAATATACATATTCAAATATATAAATTTTCATATATATATGCACACTTATTTTTCTTTTCAGAATGCCCAAGACTGTACATTCTTTTGGTTTTTTTACAATAAATGAGCTATAATCTCTTTTGGATTTACTGGTTAATTGGCTACTATGTGTTGTGTTCTCCAATAATATTTTCTGGAAAAAAAACCACAAAACCAAACACCAAACCACAAAGCGTTTTTTCTAAGTAGAAAACATTTATTCATTAAGGATTTTTCTAGAAGTGATAAAATTTCATTTCATATTGATGTTATTTCTTAAATACTCCTGCTTATAGCCATCTGTTAAAAAAGCACATATTATTTCTATTGTGTTTTTTCCCCTTAAAAATTATAGGAAAATGCCACATAGTGTAAACAGGAGTTTTAGATTAACAATTTTGGTATGTTTAGATCTCACACAGAAAGCTTTAACTTTCAGATGTTCTTAAAGTCAGGGAAAGACAGCATAAACATATAATATAAAAATTAAAGCAAAATGAAATTTTATTTCTTTAAGTTGCTGCTGGGATGGATGGTGTAAACATACTGTTTCAGTCTTTATTTGGTCACGGAATAAATATAGCATTTTTTTAGCACCAGTACATTTACACCATAAAATTATATTAGCAATTGTTTCCAAGTCTCTCTAGGATTACTTTTATATTTTTAAATAATATGTGTTGCCTCCATAATGACCATTACTATTAATTTCCAAAATGTTTCTTTTAGTTCATTCATAACTAATTACACCCATATTGCTGTGCTCTGAGGATGGCGTAAGACATAATTTTCCAAAGAAATGTCATCCTACTGTTCTGGACTCATAGCTGGCCAGAAGAACTTGCCTATCTTCTGTCAAACAGGGAGATAGATCCAAAAAAATAGAAGAAGAAAATACGTGAAAAGTTTACATAACACTTTCAACAGAGGTGAAAGACTGGAAAACATCCAGCTCTTGCTGATGTCAAAGATTGCTGATCCTTAGTCAGACCCCTGATATTTAGAAAAACATTGGCAATGATTGAAAGTATTCACTGGAGGGGAAATAGTATTTGATGAGTCTAAAAATAAACACAAGCTATGTTTATTTCACTGAAATTAGTACTTTCAAGTATATCAGAAAAATCTATCAGCATGTTTATGATTTGACAGTTTTATGATAATAGAAAAAATAAAACAGTTTTATACAGTCATTTCAAACTATTCCCATTATTTCTCAAGAGCAGCAGTATAAGAACATAGCAAAAAACATTTTAAAAATATGAAAAGGATCTTGGGAATTCATTTACCCTATTCTCCTGCCTGGAGGTAAAAATCACATACACCAAGTTCATTCAGTACATGTGCTTGTCTAGACTGTTTCTAAAGACTTCCCATGACAGAAATTTGACAGTTTCCCAAGTAGTCTAACCCAGTGCTTCCTTGTATTTCCTGCAGAAAAGCACCCCCTCTCCCTCTCTCATTCACAACAATTTCCTCTTCATGCTGGTTAATGCAGATTTGGAGAACAGATTAATCCCTTCTGTGCATCAGGCTTTTAAATGTAAAGTTTTAGTTTCTCTAAACCAAATATCCCCAATTCCTTAATCCATTCTATATGCATCATGTTTTCTAGATCTCTGACCACTTTTTTTTCTCTCTCTGGATTCTTTCCAATTGGCCTATATCCTTATTGAATTGTGTGTTTTACAGAATTAAATACATAACTGGAGCTCATGACTTACCACTTGACATGTAGGATGGAAAAATCAAGTAGTTTTGTTTCAAACAATACATATATTGTACAATCCAGTATATTTTCCTTTTTCACAACAGTGTGAAAAACATTCGGCTTCTTATTCACTGGAACTTGCAGTTCCCTTGCTCGTTTCTGCTGCTGATCTGCTAATGTTGCCCTTTGTATTTCTTCAGCCAATTATCACCAAGTACAAACATTTTGTATTTTTCCTTATCATATGTAATCTTTTCTGAGTATCTGAGTTGTTGATACCTGTTTGTCTTATCAGCTAAATGGCTTTCAAATCTTCCATTGTCAGCACCAAAATCAATAAAATACTATCTTTTTATGCAAGTTGTTAATATTGAATATTATGAGATCTAGGACAAAAGAATAATCCTGTAGTTTGACAATAAATAACCAATAAATACTCTCAGAATATAGCTTTCTTATCAGTTGTATACATCTGACAGTGGTTTATTTTTCATGGAATGCAATATTGTTCCTGTGCTGGATGAGCCTTGGCTAACAGCCACTCACCCACCCAGCCATACATTCACTCTCCCTTCTTTTGAGGGGCAGGAGTGCCCCTCCATTGAGAAAACTGAATGACTAAGCTTGTCAAAGCTTGAGATAAGGACAGGTAGATTGTTTACCAGTTACTGTTGTGGGCAAAACAGATGTGACTGGGGGAAAACTAACTTAATTTATTCCCAGTTAAAATAGATTCTAGTAGTAAGAAACAATGACAAACATTAGAACAACATTGTTGTTCCCCATCCCTCCTTTTGCACACCCGGCTTCATTTCTTCATTCCTGACTCCTCTTATCCGCACTGAATGGCAAAGGTGACCAGGGCTTTCGACGTTATGGTTTGCACCCTTCTGTACTCTTTCCTCCGCTGTAGAGGACTTTTCCACAGACTGAGCTCTTCATGAAAAAATTTGCTCCATCATGGGTCCTCCACAGGCTGCAGGAATATCTGCGCTGGTGCCATGGAGCACATTCTCTTCCTCCCTCTCTGACCTTGTTGCTCTCTCTGTTGTTTTTTCACTTTTTTTCATATATATGTTTTTGACATACGCTTTAGGATTGATAATTTGCATGTCTGACACCACAGAGTGTCAGACATCTGAAATATGCACTGGCATATTGTCTGGCAGATTGTGCAAAAATCCTGCAAAAAACCCCATGTTCTTCTGGAGTGACAGCCAAAGGCCAAGCAAGATACCCTAGACTGTCTCTAGTGATGTTACACATTGAACTGAATCAAAAATCTGCACATTAGACATCTTGGGGTGGAGGGAATCAGCCCTTGAGTTAGACTGTTGGAATCGAGTGTTTAAAATGTAGGAGGCTGTGTCTCAGCTAGTGTTTAAGATACCGTTATTCTCAATGAAGTATAGATTTATTTGTCTCATCCTCAAAAGAAAACCTTAATCTAGTCAGCTGGATGACTAAATTCAGATAGCATTGACTGTTCTAATTAGATTGTCACTGACAAAAATGAAAATTTAGGCATCTACTTTTCAGTGTAACCATGCGTCTAACTGTTCTGAAGTAGACAGGTGTCACACACAGAATCACATAGAATTGTAGGGCTTGGAAGGGACCTTTGGAGATCATCTAGTCCAACTCCCCCCCTGCCACAGCAGATTCGTCTAGACCAGGCTGAACAGGAAAACATCCAGGTGAGTTTTGAATATCTCCAGAGAAGGACATTCCACAGCCTCTCTGGGTAGCCTGTTCCGGTGTTCTGTCACCCTCAAAGTAAAGAAGTTTTTCCTCATGTTGAGATGGAATTTTCTGCGTTCCAGTTTGTGTCCGTTGCCCCTTGTCCAGTCACTGGGCACCACTGAGAAGCGCCTGACTCCTTCTATACTGGCACAAATATTGGAGAAGAAATACCTCTTGAACTAATTTAATTGTGTCCTGAAACACATTTGAAATATCTCAGATTATGATAATCCTAAAAGTGACATTTCTAGTGACTTAAGGGGGTTATAGGATGGCTGGTTTAGATGTAGTTTGCATCTAATCTACATTGCAGATTTCTGAGTTCAGGTGTGATGGATCTTACTCCTTTAAGGAGCAGAGTGTTTGCTGTCTAGTCTGACCCTAAACTATACTTCAGCATATCTAGGTTTAAATCTCACTCTGCTGCAGACTTTCTCTGTTGGCTGGGTCAACACTGTGGGTATGTAACAGTGTTGTAGGTTCAAGTCCTGAAAACAGTATAGTATTGTTGATGTGACACTCTGGCTGAACACACTCTGAAGTTTATTGAGACCTTGCTGTGATCTATGTCATTAGGCCACATAGACATCCTATTTGCAGAGGAAGGGCATAAAAATGCTTTGTACTTAGTGTTCAGATTTTCTTTTCTGTCAGAAAAGGGACTTCCTGTGTACTTGTAAAATTTTTACCACAGTGAATCGTTACTTACAATATTATCTTCTTTATGTTGGCAACATGAAAAAAGAGGAAGATTTTTTTTATAAATATATATTTTATTTCCAAATGCCTTTTTGACAAAGCTTTCATAAAGCAAAGTTGTATATATAGTTTTATAAAACTAAAGTATAATTGCTAAACCTAAAGTGCCATGATTGTTAATCCACAAGTTTTAAACAAAGGCCTGTTCTAGACATCTTAAATTACAAGGCTACACTTGAATATTGAAGTAAAGACTCCACATTAAGAAGACTAACAAGAATTAACTTTACAGAAAAATATTTTGNCATGATTGTTAATCCACAAGTTTTAAACAAAGGCCTGTTCTAGACATCTTAAATTACAAGGCTACACTTGAATATTGAAGTAAAGACTCCACATTAAGAAGACTAACAAGAATTAACTTTACAGAAAAATATTTTGCCACGGTTCATGCAGACTTAAGGAGAAGTGACCCACGTGGACATGTTCCTGTGCAACCTGCTCTAGGTGGACCTGCTTTGGCAGGGAGGTTAGACTAGATGATCTCCAGAGGTCCCTTCCAACCCCATATCATTCAGTGATTCTGTGAAGTGAACGTCCTCTGAAGTTTTCAGTTAAAAGTTTAATATTTCACATTGAACTCACTGGCAGTGCTCTGTCAACTTCCTTTCAAAGAACTGCCTCCAGTCACCTTACACAGTAAAATTCCTTCAAACCAAATAGCCCTGACATTTCAGAGGGGCAATATACTAGTTGAGCTTCCCTCAGCAAACACTGATCTCCACACCTCGTGCTGAACAATTTATAAAGAGTCAGTGAAAACAGATTACATATCCTGGCTTAATAGATGGACATACTTTATCCTGTTTAACAGCTTTATTGTGGGGACAAAGGGAAGGACAGCTTTAAAAGAAATAGTCCTGCATTAGGTACAAAACTTACACTACCCCAGTATGTAAAAAAATGCCAAATTGACTCATTTCCACATCATTGCTTGTAATTATGCTCCTGAATAATTAAATTTTAAGTATAAAGCAGCTAATAATGCAAATTCTAACCTAATGCTTTACTTAATATCATTAAAATGTAAAGCCCAATTAGAGAATTGACTACATTTCTGCTTCTGTCCAGCTCTATACAGATCAGCCTACAGCACCTTAGAGCAGCATAAGGAGGACTGACTTTTTCAGATTTTTCTAATCTGTGATACGAACAGGTAAGGCTTGTTCAGAGTATTTCAGTGGACATAGATCAGTTATGAGAGATTAGAACATTAAGCATTAAGGAGGGTGGGGCGGGGGGAAGATCACTAGTGTTGAATTATTGGATTCAGTGTGTTGCTTGCTCTGAGAATTTCTTTTTCAGCATCCTTTTTGCTGCAACATTAACTTCTCAATAATATTGTTATAAAAATGTCTACTTTTTTTTCCCTGTGATATGAGGTTGCAATGGCTAGATCTTCTGAGTGATGCAGGTCATTCCAAATGAATACTTCATATCCTTCTATTGTATATGCAGTAAACATTGAATCTGAAATGGTTTAGTTATTTATTCTTTATTCTTTGTGTGGTTTAAAATTAGATATAATTTACCCTACAAAATATTTTTCTAGTTTCAGTGGGAGCAGAGCAACGGGCAAACTAGCAGTGGTTTAAAAATAATAACTGTGATAGTCTCTTATATCGCTACAGACTGGGTCCAGTCTATAAAGCCTGAAACAGGATTTATTTGAAACTTAGATGTCTTCATCCCAGCTGTGATCCAAATATCCCTGCAGCTTTAACCCTTGAGAAATCTGAATTCTTTACAGAAAGTTATGGTTTTATTTGCTTTGGAAGTTTGGAAAGCTCTTAAGGTGATGTTTGCTCTAGCTTCAGATAGCTGCAGTACAAAGAAAAGAAAGAACTATATGTATTTAGAGACTGGCCTATTTTAGAAAGGTGTCTTAACATGGGATGAATCATACTACATGAAGTGTCATTTTTCTTTTCATTAACTCTAAAATGAAACAAAACAGGTTATCTACAATGTAAGTATTTATAACAGAGATGCCACTGATGTTAGTGCAGAGACATTCCACATCCAAGAGTCCTGCTTCTATTCACGTTAGAAACTTGCCCAGCCAGAGCAGGTGAGCATATGGCTCACCTGTCTCTTCTTTCACCTAAGGCTCTTGAGATTCTCCATTCAGAATGCATTAGTCTAAACTAATAAATAAGTAAAATAATTATAATAAATGTATTTTAAAAGAAATATAAAAATATTAGATATACATTTTAAACAGCTCAGGTGCACAATTTCTATAATAGTTTAGTAGTGATAGTATTTACCAAAAAACGAAATTAGCAGCAGGCTTACTCATCACCACTCCTCATTTATAAAGTTATCTCCTAAGAATATTCCTTTTAAAACATTGTAAGGAAGCCAAGATAGGAGAATTTAATTCTCTTTCTCTCTCTCTCTCCTTTTCTGCTGCACTGCAACAAAGTTCAAGACCTCTGGGACTGGAAGGCAACATTATGATTGGGAGGATGATTGTAGGAATGACAGACTTAAAGAGCCTGCTTCAAAATCAGGAGCACCTAAATTCTAATCAAAAAGCCCATCTACCAAGCATAGTCTAACAAGTGAGTAACTACATAAGTAAATAAAGTAAGCAAGCTTTTAAAATTGTGGATCAATGAAATGAGATAAAGCCCTAGATTAAATTTGTATGTTTTGATCAAAATTTACAAAGTTATATAGTAAAATTATGGTTCTATTGTACTATTGAAGGAAATCTCAAAGATCTACAGAATTTTTTTGAAATAAATCCACTGAATTTATGAAATTCCATATAATTTGAAAATAAATTATTTAAATACAAACTAAGATAGGGTAAAACACGTTTATACATTTGATGTAATTTTATACATTTTGAATTTTATAGCTCACAGTTGCTGCAGTAATGGGAAATTAAAGACTTTAAGATTGAAAGAAGAAATTGAAGAATATAGTCAAGAAATTGAAATATTCATGTTGTGGGTAGATTGAGACAGTAAAGATATCCAGGAAGATAAGAACTATGACACAGTGCACTAGGGCACAGTGATCATGAGATGATTGAGTTCTCGATCCCTGGAGAAACAAGGAGAAGGGTTACCAAAACTGCGACCTTAGACTTCCGGAGGGCAAACTTTAGTCTGTTCAGAAGACTGCTAGACAAAATCCCTTGGGAGGATGCCCTTAAGGATACAGGAGACCAGGAAGGATGAACATACTTCAAGAAAGAAGTCTTAAAGGCACAGGAGCAGGCTGTCGCCATGTGCCAAAAAACAAGTAGGCGGGGAAGGAGGCCAGCTTGGCTAAATAGAGATCTTGCTGGATCTCAAAAACGAAAAGAGTCTACGACCTTTGGAA
>VXAK01022300.1:341-22520 GCA_013399435.1 Arenaria interpres
CTTCCCCTTCCCCTCCTGGTGCTGGTTTGGTGCGGTGGTGGGTGGTGGTGGTGGTGAGGAGTAGTAGGAGCCCCAGCCTTGTACGCTAGGACACCTGGGCAGGTGGCACTGGAGGAGATGCCGTAGGGCTGTTGTTGGATGGCAGTGAGCTGTCTGCTGTTGTGGTAGTGTCGCCACGGGCTGTCGGGAGCCGCAATGTGGGGAGCGGGGCTGGACGGGTGAGGTGTTGGGTGCAGCCCTGAGACGTGCCCCGCTGTCCCCCTCTCTCTTCCACACCCCACGCTTTCATCTGGTGGCATGAAAGTTACACCTGGTATTGGGCCGCCCTCTCGGCAAGGCACACGCTGGCATGGTGGGACGGTGTGGTTCTGAAGTTGCTGTGCACCCCCAGGACCGCGTACGATGGCGGGGTGGGAGTGTTTATTTACCAAACTAAACTCTCAGTTCTCTTGTGGAATGAGAAACTTTGACAAAATTAAGAAGGTAAACTTCTCACTCAAATAAATCCTTTTAAAGCTAGTTCCACTCCCCAAGGAACTGTGACACTTCTGTTTGGTAAATGAAATGTAGATATCAAGAAGTCTTGGGTGCATTCCGAAGTAACACACTAAATCAATATTCTTTTAATCTAAGCGCGAAATCTTTGAGGCAACCTCTCTGCCCCTTTGATTTTTGCGTACTGCCAGTTGGAAGAAAGCGTAGTACGTGAAATAAGGTCCGCTCCTGGTTTGAAGGGTCTCTTTCAAACCAAAGCCAAGAACTTGCTCAGGACCAGACTCTCATTTTTGTTTAAGACAAATGGGACAGAAAGTGTTAAGACTCTGTATTTGTGAAAGTGGATTTTGACAGACCCCAAAATAGAGCAGCAGCTGGAGTTTCTCCCCTTCCCTTTTCACATTTTTTGGATTACAAATGGAATAATATCTGCTTCAGTTATTCCTGGCACACAGACACCCACAAAAACACACACACCTTTTAATATATGGTTGCTAGGTTGCTGGCTTGCTTTGACGTACAGTGAGCTGTCTTCCCCCTTCTCCTGTCCCCTCCCCCCTAAACACACTCGATACAGCGCATATCCCAGCTCTACAAAGGATCTGACACTTGGGGGAAACCAGAAGCAAAGTCAAGAGTGTGTGAAGTTGAGGGACTCGTTTGTTTGTTTGGGTTTAGCGAGGTGGGCGTCCAGTTCGGGTTGCCGAAACAAATCTCTGCATTCCAGTTGAACAGTTAGAGTGAACTTGGCCTATCTAGGGAAGAAGTGATTGCTAGAGATAAGGAATAAATAGAAGCTTTTGACTCAGCCTTAAGCTTCAGGACACCTACCAGGAGGTATCACTTCTCTATAGGCATTTTTTATTTCATTCAAAACCAAACCTGAACTTTCTTAGAGAGGTGTTAGCCAGATATGATGACAAAGCTCAAATGAATTTGTGATAATAAGCGTGTCCTGTAAAATACCACTGCCAACAACAAGTAAAAGGCGGATTTTCAAGAATGGGTAGGTAATTAAGACTTAACTTCACTTTCTTCTGTTTTTATTTAGTATTTTCCTCTCCACATGATGAGACAAATTTGCAAGGGGTATCAGGCATCTTGATGAGAATGAAAATCCTACAGGTTATCACCTCGTGCTTCTTTGCTTGAGAGAATGAACAGTTAGAGACTTGTACACAGACTTCTTATGCATAGTGTCGTGGTGGGTAATGTTGGCCTGATAGTCCGTTGTTGGGACATAGTTAAAGTAGATCATTCATTTCATAACCAGTACAGAAAAGCATATCCAAATTGTCTTTAAAACCCGTTATGCTAAATGTATCAGCTTGCTAATTAACAGGTATCATCGAGGGGTTCCAACACTTTCCAGTCTGAATGATTGGATGTGCTGTGGCTATGTCAGGTTGTAAGATTTGGGTTTATTTCATGTTTGAGACCTGACGTAGCTATATGCCCATGATTATCATTCCCTGGGGCAGGAGGATGAAGGACTGTGCAGGTAGGGGGAGATAGACGTCTCTTTTTAGATTCTATTTGTTCCACTTGTAAGGGTTTTCAAGCCTCTGGTGAGGAAGAACTTTAAAGGGCTGATCCGGCTGCATTCCTTACGTGCTAAAATGGGGAATTGGAGGGAATTCTTTGTGTGTAAGGAGTAACTAGTTATTGCAAAACACTTTTCTAGTATTTAGGTTATAAAGGCTAACTGAAGTAGCAACTAGAAATGTCTTAAACATTGCTGTTATCAAACACATGCCTTTGCTGCCTGGTAACTTGGGAAAGGCTGCCAAGGCTGCAGGTGAAAAATGTAAATGCATGTGTATGCTACGCCGACTGTATTGGACCTGCTAGCAAAAGCAATTTTACAAGAAGTAGCTCCTCCTACTGCGGGATTGAAGAAGTTTTCTGCATGTTAGGATGTCCTGTGCTGCCCCTCCTGCTGCTCCACAGGTTGTAGCAGAGTTGGGGTATCCAACATCATCTCACCATCCACATAAAGGGTGGTTCCAGCGAGTGAGCTAAAAGAAATCTTTCTCATGGCTGCTTTCTGTGGCTTCTTACTGAATAATTCACATGTATATGTGAATTATAGATATGTGAATAATTCAGAGTTACTCTAACACCCGTGTCCATATATGTTACTGCAGGGAACTGCAAAAAGTTTCTTTTTTATTTTTCCCTACTGTATTCTAATCATAACATTGTATTCCTCAGATTTGTCAGCGGTTGTCAACTTGGTTTTGGGATGTAACACTTTTTAATGGCTGCATAGAAGGATTTAGAATGTGGTTTGATGGTTTTATTTTTTTTTTTCCCTCAACTCATTGAATTTTAGGTTCGAATTTAAAAACATGCTATAAAAATTTAACACTTTGTGGTATGACAGTTCGCTACAGATTTGGTTTTTTTTTCTTGGAGATAAGAAAGTCAAGATACTGAAAGTCAAGAAAATGACAGCTTCTGGTACCAGAATGATAAACATTGCCCCTTAAAATTCCACATCCAATTTATGTCATTGTATACAAATAGAACATTAATATTAATAATGTATTAAAAGCGATTGCTGAAGCTTTAGGTTTTTTATGCTCAATGCTTTCTTTGTGACATGACAGTTTTTTAAAATCTGCCAAAAGAAGAATGTAAATTTTGACCTGCGTTGTCAGTGTTTCATGTAATGAGTCATTACAATTGAAAGCCTTGCATTCCTTTATTTAATACAGTATACAATTTTAGATGTAATTCTTCCAAAATTAGCTACAGTCATCTTGTAGAGACTGAACAAATGCTGTTTTTTCTCCTCAGGGTTTACATCTACATTTTAAGGAAGGCTTAGATTTTGTTAAAGAACTTGTCTTCTCTTTGCTCGTTCTCTGTCCCTTGACCAACTCATTCCTGTTTGTACACGAAAAGTAGAATGGGAGATTGAAATTCAGTGGGCTGGACTCTCCTCATTGGTTGCTTTTATTTCTGAATATAGACGAAAAATAAAATAAATATGCATGGTGAAGTACACAGTACACATAGTGGTTAAATGTGCATTATACAGCCTGTAGTTGTTTTGATTATATGGATCTGCTACTGCATTTTCTCTGCTTCAGAAGAGCATTTTCTAAAAGAGCTCCTGAAGCTGGCCAGTGCAGAATGAAGTGAAATTTGTACCCATTTGAAGAGTGTGATACTTACTGCTCCTTGTCTCCCCGCAAAGTGGTACCCTTTTTTACTTTATGCCTTCAGGGCTCTTGCAGGTAGAATGTTCCTTTATTGCAATCCTGTTGGAATGGTTTAATTGTTATAAATTGTTTTCCCCACTGACAATCCTGGGCTCGTATACATATAAAATGAAATTACATTATGATTATAGATGGAAGTTGCTAGCCTGAAATGTCAAGTCCTAATAGTCTTCATTAATATTGGCCTACATATTTTTGAAATTTAATGAAGAATACAGTGGTAGATTCGGTATTCTGCCCCTCTACTTCGCTCTAGTGAGATCCCAGCTGGACTACTGCGTCCAGCTCTGGAGCCCTCAGCACAGGAAAGACATGGACCTGTTGGAGCGGGTCCAGAGGAGGCCACAGAAACAATCAGAGGGCTGGAGCACCTCTCCTATGAGCACAGGCTGAGAGAATTGGGGTTGTTCAGCCTGGAGAAGAAAAGGCTTTGGGGAGATCTTATTGTGGCCTTTCAGTACTTAAAGGGTACTGACAAGAAAGATGGGGACAAACTTTTAGCAGGGCCTGTTGCAACAGGACAAGGGGTAATGGCTTTAAGCTAAAAGAGGGAAGGTTTAGACTAGATAGAAGAAAGAATTTTTTTACGCTGAGGGTGGTACAACACTGGCCCAGGTTCCCCAGGGAGGTGGTAGTTGTCCCATCCCTGGAAACGTTCAAGGTCAGGTTGGATGGTGCTTTGAGCAACCTGATCTAGTTGAGGATGCCCCTGCTCACTGCAGGGGGGCGTGGACTAGATGACCTTCAAAGGTCCCTTCCAGCCCAAACTATGTTATGATTCTAGCATATTGATTTGTTTTGAACAGAAAAATCAAAATTTTACTGGAAGTACATTTGCAGAAGTCTTCTTTGGCAAGTTAAGAATTTTTGCCCAGACCTCTGAGGCCTGAGAAAATTTGTAAGTGAAGAAATTCAGTTCTCCCTAACAGAAGTGTTTCTACAAAAGTAGCTCTCATACAGGGAGGTTTCTTGATTTCCTAGCAATACCTGCATAAGCTTCCTCTCCAAACAAAGAAACAAACTCAAAACAAGGCACTATATATTGAGAAAAACATGAGAGGGAATTGGAAGGTGCGTATGGACACATTATGCAGGAGATCCCTTCGTTTAAATCCGTGTGTGGAAACCTCACCTTGACTCTCTCGAAGATGTACCGAGCAGAAGCGTACGAACAACTGGAAGGCTCAAGGGATTAGCAGGGGACTGTAATGCCTTTCGCTCGTTAGTCACATGCGCAGCCTGGCTCGAGGCACTGCGTCGTTCCCGTCTCATGGCTGTCAGGTGGTCTGCGCGTAATTACCCCGCCAGCGTCCCACCGGACAGGTTGCCAGTTGGGAGATGGACGTGGTGGAGAGGTCAAGGACTGAAAGCAAAGGTACTCGCTGCTCTTTGCAGATGGTGTTTCTACGAGTGAAAAAGGCACCGATACGGAGAGGCGTGCGCTGCTGCTTTCTGCGCCGTGAAAAAGACGAACACTTTCAGCTCTCTGGAGCTCATAATGGATTTCACGTTTTATAAACACATGCTGAAATTGGTTATGCATGCAGAAAAGAAAATGTATGGACAAGGATTTAACTGTAAACCAAACAATCCCGACCAAAATGTTATTTTGATGCAGTATCATACTTATTTTCAAGGCTTTGCAACACATACGTTTAAGGAGAAAATCTGTGCTCAGAAGGCATTTGCAACTCTCACACGTTTGCAAATCTGTAAATCCTGGTTGGAAACTATTAGATTTCACAATTTTTTCCAGGTTAGCTCAGTAGAAGAATTGCCTGTAATAGGGAATGTCAAGCTTTTAAATAACAATGATTATACTGATGTGGTGAGATTTTGTGGTGAGTTTTGATGTGGTGAGATTTCTGAATGCAGAATGAGGGCAGCTTACAGCCCCAGAGATAGAAACACTGAAAATTTAGAGAGCGCTGGTCCCAAGTATAATATCTGTAGGGACAGGATCTAATGATTATAATTAAAAAGCAATGATGTTCCATGTCTATTGCAAGAAAGTGGACTGTGAATCTTAGTCATTGACTGTCCTTACTGGGACAAATCTTAAAAAGAAGCAGCAATCTCTAGGCAGCAGGAAGAATACAGAGCAATGGTCAGTGTTTCATGAGAGATTGGCTTTGCTATCCAGTGAAATCTGACTGAGATTGACAAAAGTTTATGTGAATTTCAGGGCTGGCTGGTAATCGTTCCTCAGCAAGATCCAGCTGTAATTTGGAAGCAGCGAGGCATTCTGTAGTGTGAGATTGTAGGACAGAAGTTCCAGAGAACCTAGTGAGATGTAAACATAAAATAACTCTGGATGCAATAAGGGGATGGGTTACCCTTTTGGTTCTATTAAACATACCTTGTCACATCATGTGTTTTACATGTATGAAAAATTACCAAATTACCAGAAGTCTGAGAGGGACACAGTGAGTACAACTCCTGGGGTTTTTCTAAAGGGAAAGGTTGCTGAAATACTGTGTATGGGTGTTAATGGTTAAAAAATAGTTTTCTCCCCTACGTATCATTTCAGTGACGAAATGAAAGGGACTACACTTTAAAAAGCTATCCAAAAATGCTGTGTTTCTGTAATGAGTTGATATGCTACTACATGGTTGAAGGTTTAATGCCCGACTCTTCCACCCGCCCTGCGAAGTGAGGTCACAAGACTAGGTTGGCATTTATACCAACTTTGCACAGGGCTAAATGCACAAATGCCAGATTAGACCTCATGGTCTGTAAGTGCGAGTACCCTGTTAATGGCACATAGGTCATCTTGGGTGACAAGGTAAGGTGGACATCCAGTCGAAGTCTGTTAGTGCTTTTGCCAATGATATAGCTGGATGGATAAATAAGAAAACAAGATACCTATCTCCCACGCCTGTCAGAGATGTACTGGTCAGGAAGGGCCCGTTTTGAATCCTGGTGGTATTTATAGCCTGAGAATACATCGGGTTTGCATCTTTGAGAGGAACACTTTATTCCCATATATAGTATGCGTGGCTCTGTTTAAATGAATGTGCTGCCACTGAAATGTGTTGAGTTCAGTTTGCTTTGAGATGATATATTGCATGTATTTGTCTGTTTGAGAGTTACAGAAATGGAGAGCGTTATCCAAAGCCTGTTGAAATAGGGGGAGGCCGTCCTAATAGCTTCGATGGTTTTGGACTCGGGCCTAGATGTTCATAGTGTTCTAGATGAATCAGATATTTTTGTCAAATGATTCTTCTGTTAACATTTTAAGCTTTTAAAAGCTTTTTTCTTTTATTGTAGCGAGGTGTATTTACTTGGCTTCTGGCCATTATGTCTGGGATTTCAACATTAGAAACATAATATTTAAAAATCACACAAGGTATGTTTCCATTCCAGTTAAGACTTACACCTTCTGCCAGGCCCCCCTTGGAAATCAAAATGTGGGTGCTTGGACTACTGAGGATATCCTATCACGGCATCTCTTCTGCAAGCTGATGGGGAACGGCAAATATTGGCTCTGCTTTTTAGAGCCACAGTAAGTGCACCTTTAGTGGACGTGGCGAAGGTCCCTCGCCCCATGGATCATCTGCGGGACAGAGATGCAGCCCTGCGTCCTGGAAATCCCTTTGCATGTCCTTAACTTCACTACCTCATTTAAATATCAGAACTGCTAACGTCTAGTGGAGAAAAAAAGACAGATCTCATCACCAGGCCAGAAGAGTGTTGAGAAGTACTGAAACATCGTCAACAGTTGTAGCCTACCACAACAACAGGGAGAATTTGAGTAACTGTTAGATGCAGGTCTACCATGTTGCATTTTTATTGCTTTTATACACCCAGGAATAAATTTACAATACAGTTTTGTTCCCCTTTGTCCAAGCAAATTGACTAAATATTTGACATTTTCTTTCTTGTAATATTTCATTCATTTTTCATGATATCTTTTACATTTTTATGTAATGGTCTATCTCTTATTTGTTAAACTAAAAAGGTGACTCTATAAATTTGCTATTATTAGTGAGATTAGCACTACTGCTGGATTAATTTTCTTTTTTAAGTATAGGGAAAACAATATTATAGATACAGCTTTCTAAAAAATTATTTGCAAATGGTGGCCTTAATGTTACAAAAATAAAGTGAAATATATTAGATAATGATTCATTATTTAAGCATCTCATAATTTTTTCTGGTATGAACTCTTAAACTCATTTTAGTTGTTATTATGCACAGGTATTCTGCTGGACAGAAATTATTTGAAACAGGTTACTAGCTTTTTTGACCTATAATGGTTCATTGTTGGTGTAGAACCCTTCAGATGCTTTCAAATATCATGGAGAATCCTTTGGCTACAAGTGCTTTGACATCACTGTCTTGAAAGTGAGTTTGCTGATCAACAGGCAGCTGTTGTCTGATATTTTTACATCTTCTAGGTTATTGTACTATAAATACTGTTTCATGAGGAAGCTGATAAACTCTACTTGGGTTTTAAGGGGTGAAGAAAAAAACGGCTCCTTTTTCCTTTTAATCACAAGAACAGCCTAGTTAGGAGAAAATATTGCAGGGTCTGTTTATAGTGGTGCAAACATTTTTCCCCATGAGGGAATTTTTTTAATGCTTTATTATACACTTCTGATAAATTGATTTTATGTGGGGATTTTTTACCAGCTTTTTTTTGTGTTAGTTTTCTTCTGTTCCCAATACCTTTATATCCAAAGGCTTCTGATTCCTTCAGTATCAGAAAAGGGGAACTGCTGGTTTTCTGTTCACATTCTTCTCACATCACTCAAGGCTCTCAGCAATAAAGCTTACTTGTTTCCTTGCATCCTGTACTGTAATGTTATTTTTCTGCTGTCTGCAGGATAAGGTTATAGTCACCATTTGTTATGTTCAGCTTTTTATAGAGAGACATGGATTATATGCTTAAGGAATGATTTCTTCGATTGAGAGAGGGCCTGGTTTTTGATTTAAGACCGTACAAAATTTTACCTGACTAAATGCTGATTTTCCTCTTCTAACTCTGCCTTATGTCTGTAAGTTATGGTGGTGTCTTCTCATGAGTCAGAAGAGCAGAATTCATATTATAGATCTGTTGTTCCTAAAAGAAAACAACAGTAAAAACTTCACAGTTTTGATACTTGCAAAAATAATTTTAGCTGCTTTGCTGGAATGTGTCCCTAGGATATAATGAAGCTTTAATTTACTAAAAGTAGAAAATACTGCCCAAATTACAGAGCTTTGACTGCCTGTATGATTTATGTGATGAAATTTTAATGTTCACTTAAAATGATATGTATTATAGGAAAACCTTGATATCTTTTTGTTGCCAGCTGAACGATAACATGTGATTCCAGGACCAGAAGAAAAAGACATTTGATTTTTTTTTATTTCCAGTTGATGGCATTGTGTTTGTTATTAAGTTATTCACAACTTTTAAAGAGAACTCCCACAACAGTTTAGGTTAATATGTGGAACTTGAGTCAACACTTGCACAAACCAACTGTTTAGACACCAAAATTTATATTTAAGATCTGAATAAGGAGTTTGATTTCAGAGTCAGGGATAATTTCAGACGGCTTCTGGAAGAGGCATGCTTGTTCTTGAAAACTTTTTTCCTTATTTAGATGTTTAACATCAAATAACAGCTAAACAGATGTTTAACATAACAGCTAAAACCCAGGTACCTTTTTTTTTTCTTCTGATGTTAACCTTACACATATTCTGGACTTGAGTAGGGTTTACCTAATCCCCTGGGTTCTTTTCTCTGTGTGTATAAACATAGGAGAAGGTACCTCAGTGTTTGTAAAGTTGCACACTGTTTTAAAAACTCTTTAAAGCAGCAGTGTCTCTTGCTTTAACATTGAATATTCTAATTTTAGTTTTCTTTTACCTAAGAGGTGGATACACACCCCGTAATAAAAATACTTGTTGATTGCTCTTAGAAATGACTTTAATAAAAAATAAGTTAAAAAATAAATTTTTCATGCTCCCCTATTGAAATTATGGGGTAATCAGAACATGTTATCGTTTCTTCATTCCTATGGCTACAGTTGCTTTAATAAAGCTGTATATAAACTTTTGCCATTATTGACTGTCCGTGCGACTATTTGTCTTTGGGCTTGTGTTCTTTAAAGTGAGAAATGCTAATGGCTTAAAGGGAGTAGATCCTAATCTTGCTCTTACGCCAGTTGTGTACAAAAGTGAAATGTATCCCCGCGATGGTATTGAGACCTTTCTTTCCTATTAAAGAGCAGTCGAATGAGAGAATGTATATTCATAATTTGTAGAGGTGGAAGATAATTCAATCTCTAGGGTGAAACGTTTACTTATTCGTAGAAACTACAAAGTTTATAAACTGAACTTCTGAAAATGAAATTCTGAACCCAGAATTTCATAGGCTTGTCTGTTGGGTTTTTATGCACAGAGAAATGGAATATTCAGTTTTGAAATAGCTAACATTTCTGCTTCCATCAGCTCAAGGCTGCTGCAGAAAAGACTCCAGCCTTGCACTGGGTGCAGTAAAGGAGTAAACCTGCTGAGTTACTAATTGTTAAAATCCTTTGCTAGTGCTCAGACAGAGTATTGCCGAGTCTTGTACAAAGGTGGGTCCCGTTACAGAGGGAGTTGATTGAAGGGGTGTGGGTGGGCTTGTTGGAGGGTGAGGGGCAGGGATGGGGTCAGGGTGGATAGAGCTCTGGGCTGTCAGTCAGCATTTAACTGCGCTGCACCTGCGTGTGCTTGAGATGGCAGGAGAATGCCAGTGTGGTTTAGGGCACGCCTGATTGCACGATTGTTTCTGTGAAGGTGCCTGGGCCACATTCTGTGGTGTTTACATCTGCTTTATGACTCGGTATGAAGCGAAGGTGGTGTAAAACCTACCAGATCTGGCCTGATGGCCTGTCGAAGCTAAGTTACATCGCTTACCACTTTTTAAAAAACTAATCTAATCCGTCAGAGCAAGGTCAGTGTTTTGGGGCAGCAGTGTTTGTGATTCCAAAACTGGAGTTACCATCCTGAGGTGATGGTTTGACAGTGCTAATAAATCCAAACTGTAAAGTCTGAGAGGAGGCTCGCTGTGAGGTACCTGAGCTGTGTTGAGGACAGGCTGTGGCTGCCGGGTGGTGGTAGCTCCAGATCCTAAACCCTCATAAGTGTTTTTAGACATTTTTACTGAGCAGAAAGGATTTCAAATGTAAAAGTTGGAATACTAAAAAGTTTTAAAAGTGAGGTTGTTTCATTATTAACATGCTAAATATTAATTTCATGGTGTCCTTTGGTGAATATGGTTTTGTTCGCTTCAACATTTTAGCTGGACGAGGAATGCAGTTTTGAAGGTAAACTCTTAGCTTTTCCAGCATAATGAAGTGGATTCCTGCCAGGTGAAACTATGTAGGAAGATGAGCTCCAGGAGCACACCTGATCTACAGCACCTGTTAATGGTCTGCAGTCCCCACAGCTCCCCTAGATTAGTCTTGAGGATAAAAGTGCTGTAGCGTGGGGCAGGTGGAGTTCCCATGTTCTCTTACTGCATCTCATTCCTTGTAAAGGTAAAGTTAGATATGTTTTTAGGACAAATTCCAGATAAGCTTTTTTTGTAAGCTTCTGGCTTTATTTTCCATTTATTTATTTCTTAAACTAGTGTACAATGTATGTGTAATTTTCTGTAACTGCTCTTCCAGAGAGCTCTTTCTTTTACTATGCCATAACTCTGACTTCAGCGTTCAGCTTGTGCTTGTGGCTCTTTGTGCCCGGGCTGTGCTGGCCCTGCCAGGTTGCCCTGGGCTGGCTGCTCAGGATGGGACGGCGAACCAGCAGGTTAGCAGTGACGGTAAGACTGTGACTTTTACTGCCTTAAAACATCACAGGTGTTGGGCTGTAACAACTATTGATTAATTTTAGTATAACTGTTCTAACTCTATATTTTCATTTATTTGTTGATTTTTGGAGAATTTTTGGTGAGTGTATGAAGTCTGTATGGATAAAGATATTATTATTTGTGCTGACAGGGGGAAGAAGATGGGTTTGGGACAGGTTGTTTAAAGCAGTTGTTGCCTGTTTGGTCTAGTCTGAGACAACAGGTGATAGAGCTTTGTGCCCAGGCTGTTTTTAAGGTGCTTTTTCTATCACTGAGATCTTGAGCTGCAGAGCTTTTGTTTTCAAAATGTTTATTAGAAGTGGAAAGATAGTGATAGCTTCAATTAGAGGTAAAAGTTCTAGAAAAGCTTCTGGCAATATACACAGAGTTCTAAAGATTGTCTCGTGTATTTATATTCTCTCAGCTCAGTAAAAAGTGTTTATGAACAAGAAGTAGAGGAACCATTTAAAATGTGGGCTTTCTTTTATAATTGTGTTTTTCAGGTTGAGTTGTCTTTTTCTTGGGACAAATAGTTTTAGTTCTGGGGATGGATTGTTTTCAGCAGTGTATGTAAGACTGTAGCTTCTGTAGGTTTGTAAAATGCTCTGGATTTTAAATGGTATGTAAAGGTAGGCTACTGTGTAACTCCTAGAGAAAAAGCATAATGCCCATTATTTTTAAAATTGGTGGCTTGAACGGTTACAAGTAAATGAGAATGTGGTCTGAGAGCTGATGGAAATAACAGTTCACTTAATCTCAGGAAAAATTTTCTGTCTTAAGACCATAGCTGTGTTTTGGCCATTAATATCAGTGAAAGTATTGGATTTCTCACCCTTGTGATGAAATCGATGTTGGTTCCCGGATGTCTGCTTTTACATAATCTGTTTATTTGGACTAATTTCAAATAATTTAAAAGAACATCACATTAAACTAAAGTTTTAGATCATTCTTTTATTAGAAAAAATAATTATTTTAAATGTTAGTATTGGTTGTGTTCACTGCAGATCTTGTAGAAAATGCTATATTGATGCAAAGTATTTTTTTTTTAATAAATCATTAGATTCTTCAGTATTTAATTATGAATTGTTTCTATTTGTATTCTGGCCTTAAGCTTCTTATGGAGTTACATAGTCTGGAGCTGATGCTTTTTAAGTCACCAGACTTCTGAAGGTGAAAACCTGAGATTTTTGTGTAGCTGTGTGACACTTGGAGCTAAAACTTTATGAAAATATTTTGATAGCGGAAGAGATGCAGTGTATTCATTATGGAGACAGGCTTTGGAGAAGTGGCAGCACTCATTGTAGGCTGGTTTGTGTTTCATATTGATAAGCTTGAGGTAAAGCTCCTTCCTGTACTGTATGTCAATGCTTCTGCACCATTTAAGTCCCATTAAGAGGGCTGAAAGGCTTGTGGTTTATGTAGTATTTTCTGCAAGTGGGAGAACTCATTACTTGGGCTCTAGGATATGGTTTTAAAATGTTCCGCTCTATACAAGGAGCGTTATGTATTCAAAATTGGACTTAGCAACTTAAAAGGCCTATCTGAATTATTTTTATTATTGTAGTATTCAGAGGCCACACGGTTTTGCAGGCTTAGTTGTGCCAGATCCTATTACCAGCTTTGACAAAGGGGTGATCCTTTGCTTCATGTATCTTATCATCTGGAAGCAGATAATGAGGAGAAAGCCATGAGAGGAGGAGGATTGTGAAAGAACTGGTTTGCCCCAGTCCATATAAACCAACCTAGTGATCAGGATAAGTAAATGATTTAATTAGTGTACGTCCACTCACCTGGTTTGTTAGATTTACGAAGGGAACACAGTTTGTGAGTCCATTAGAACAGTTAATGTTTTTGAAGAACTACAGGTGGTTAAAACTTGCTGTGCCATACTAAGTTCCCTTCTTGAGGATTTATTGTTTACATAAGTAGAAAATGAAAGGAATTAAAAAAAAAAAATATTTTTGGATGAAATTAAATTTTAGCTGTAGTGTGTTGGGGAGTTTGTAAGAACAGAAAAATAGCATGGTGAATGGAAGACAAGAAGAAGGAGATCTGTGTAGTTCAGTATGTGGTGTATGGAATTAACTTTTGAATAATCTTGCTCCATTGCCATTAAAAAAAACTCAAGCAGTTTTTTGCGTACTCATACCCACACTAGGTTTAAAGAATAATGTTACTTTTACAGTCTAGGAAGGTTCCTAGTTAAACATATGCTTGTTGATTGTACTATTTTTAGCTTCTTTGAACAACACGTGTTCTCCCCAGATATTTATTTGTGAATGCTGTATTCTGCTCTTAAAAGGAAAATCTCTCTGTGTCTAGATTCTTTTTCTGTGTCCAAGAAAGGAAAGAACCAGGGTTCTTGTCAGTGTGTTACTTCTTCGAAATCCTAGTAGAGGGGGTAAATTAATTAAATCTAAAATGGACCCATCTGGTGGTGCTAGCAATGCCAGGGGAGAGCAGGTGAAAGAATCTGAGCCAGAATAAACATATAATGCATTATATAACCTGTAATGTAATTGGTGACGCATCGCAAGCAGAAGACTAATCTTGGTGTTAGACTATTTACTTTTTGTGTAGTGTTGTTTTTAAGTGAAACAGTTAATGTGGTAGTTCGAAATGCTTGTTTCTGTTGCATGGGTAAAAATCTAAAAATTTTTTTCTTTAGTAATGTGACAAATTATGTAGTACATTCTATAAACAAGATACAGTTCCCTGCATGGGTTTGCTTGAAAATGAGTTGATGTTGTTTGAAACAAAATGAAACAAAGTCACTATTTCAGAGAAATCATATACCTGTTTAAAATGTATACCAGACTAAAAATGTGAAAAGTATGTTGCCAACTCAATTTTGACCCCAAATTTATGTAAAACGAATACAAAAATCTCTAGGCAGACATTTTTGTTGCCAAAATTACCATGTTCTTTAAGTTCTCTGCAATACTTTCAATGTAGTCATTGCATCACTGGGAATAGGAATGTAAAAATGACTGTAAAAATTGAATTGTATTACCTGATTTGGGAGGCATGCAAAAGATAAACAGTATAAACGCTGGGAAGAAGTGAATTAAATTAGAAAAGAAATGGCAATGAAGAAATGAAGGGATGGTGTCTGTTTGCAGCACAGGGTTTGTAGTTTGGCAGGCTCCTTAGCACACATTCTGTTTTTATTATGGCACCAGTTAGACATGATTTCTGTGTCATTGCCTTTGTTATGGAATGTGTTTCTGATAGAAGACTTTTAATGCATGATCTTTGGGAAAATGTATTTCATGAGGGCAGGGCAGGTGTCTGGGCCTTTTGGCATGACTTTAAAATAAATGGAGAAAGTAGGCCATGGAGTTTTTTGTGAACTTCGGATCTAGTAGCTACATCTTTATTCAGATTTAAAAAAAAAAAAGTCCCATTACCTGCTTGTAAGTCAAATTCCATCCTTGTCTATCAATTTTTTCAGCATCCTCTGTGCTTTTATTTCTTGCTGTCTATTTCAGTCTGGGTTTTTTTTTAAAAAAAAAAAACAACCCCAACAAACCTCAGCAAGAATATTTCACATGAAGGTTGAAAGCAGCTTGTCTCATTCACTTGAATTTTTGACTCTCAAGTGAAAGATTCTGGATGGTTTGTAAGACTGCATAAATATTGGTTGTCTTTTCATAGTGGACAGGGCTGAATTCCATTTTCAGAAAAAATGTAGTTCTGCCAAAATTGGAATACTTACAAAACTGTCAGTTTAACTGGGTTTTATTAATTAGGGCAAGGGAAAAGATAATACTGAATTTCTTTTTTTTTTTTTTGACAGGAAATAAATATTTGACTTTTTAGTCCTGTATCTTATCTCATATTGTAGAGTCAAAACCAAAGCCAGGTAATACCTTGATTGGCATCCTTTCAGGAATCTTATTTTCACAAGTCTTTGTAGTTTTCAGGACTTCTTTCCATATTAGAAGTAAATTTATCTTAAAATTCTATGCAATATATCAATTCTGCTCTCTGCCCAGCTGTATTCTCTGAATGTTTCCATTCTTAAGGTATGGCTATATAAATATGCATGTGTACAATACTTATTAAAAAATATATATATAAATGTGGCCAAATATTTCATGAACAGTTGCACCAAAGTTGGGTGTTTTTATGCTGTGCTGTTATGTTGGAGGAAGTGTTATGCTCAGTTTGTTTATACTGGATTGTGGAAAGCATACAAGCCAATTAAATATGTTTCTCACTTGTGGAGATACAATAAATTCTACAAACCCCCTCAAATTGATTAGATGTCAATAAGGAAGGATTTAGCAGCTAAAGAACTATAAAAGCTGTGGTCAGTGATTTAATATGTTGCAATGGCTTTTAATAGTTCTTCTGTTTTCATATAATTGTAGATTTGTTAAGAATTTTATGTGGTTTACTTGTCAAGATAGCTATTACAGTGGAGATGTGTAAGCACATAGTAACAGGCATACTTACTGAATGATGAGCCCTTGGGAAATTGAACACAGCTTTTCAAGACTGGAATGAAAGAAGGAAGTGGCAAGATGAGAGCAATACACATCACAGAAGTAGCTGGTCTGTGAGAAGACAGTGAAAAGAAAATGTTGAATATTACATAATTGTTTTTAAGTGCTTGGTGCATTCATGCTTTTCTAGGCCATTCCTACACTGTTCTTTATCAATGTGCCTGTTGGGGGGTTATAAAGTTCACTTAATTCTTAGGTGTGGTGTTTTGGACTCGGCTTTGTAGTGCTGTTTTCTTTCATCTCATCTGAAGTTTATGCTCTCAACACAGAATGAAGAATTCACGGCAATAAATTACATAGACTATCATTCCATGTTTGGAAACTGATGTGGTGTTTTGGTGTCGTCATGCCCCCCCTCCAAGAGGTGAACATCAGAATGTGGAAGTCTGTTGCAATATTGAGTGTAGTTCATAATTTCTGGTTAGTGGCAGAATTTTTGCAAGGCTGATTATCAAAAGTCAGAGGTGGTTTGATGCTGTTCATATATGTTTACATGCAAAGTAGATTGATGATACCCCAGGCTATTCTACTTTGCAAAGAGAGGTCTGAAATAGTTATTTGCAGTATATATGACAGGGTAATTCTTAATGTTACTCAAATCTCTGCTACTCTGTGGTGTTGGCCAACTGAGTTGGAAATGCACGATACATTAAATTGCATTATGATGTGGCAACCTTCTAGGATATTTTCAAAATACCTTCAGGTATTTTGTCTATAGAAAAATTAAATAACTCAGTTTCTTCTTCTGTTGCCCTCTTTATAAGCCTCAGGAGTTCTTCACAAGGCATCTTGGTCTGAGCTGAGCTAGACCAGAAGTAGATTTAGGCCAGGAAGGAAGCTTCCAGGTTGCAACTAGTTGATCAGTGTAGTGGAAATAGGCAGGTTGAAGGAGCTCTGAAGTCATGGGCTTTTAAGAGTGCTGAGATGTCTGCAGTCTGACTTCAGATGGAGCTGTGAGTGCTCAGTTTTAGTAAGTAATTACACCTGAACTGTTTTTTAATTTATCCAGTTGGCTTTCTGATTACCTTGGTGATCCTTTTATCCTGTTTGGAGAAACTCTGTTACTATAGAATTTAAGAAGTAAACATTCATGGTGTAGGTACTTAAAATATAGCTCAGTGACTGGATAATGGTTAAAGCAGAAGTCCTTTACTTTATCCTTTCTTGGTAAAAAAAAATAAAAATAGAGGCAAACCAAATTCTTACAATGATTTTATACACTGATGGTAGCAGCAAAGAGATAAAAAAGCTAACGCTTTTTCTCTTAATGCAGTTATCGGTAGAAACTGATTTTAGAAGGTATCAACAATAAGTTTTGGTTATTGCAAATAAAACAGCAATTTAATTTCTTAAAACTCCTACATGTGGTGGCATGGAAGAAAAAGTTGTGTACTATTTTATCACATACTATCACAGCCCACTAATGATATTTTGTAAGTATGTACTGTGTAAGTGCTTTTTGTAAAGTGCTATTTCTATCAATCCAGAGTGAAATTTTACAAAAATATCCCCGTAGTCAGATGCTACTGAAAAATGTAACTTTCGAGGGCATTACCTGGAGTGACTTTTTCTCTTGGATACTCTTTCAGATTTTTATCCACAGAGCTTAGTGCTCTCTTAGGATCTTTGTGTGTGGTGTTAGGAAAGACATGGACCTGTTGGAGTGGGTCCAGAGAAGGGCCATAAAAATCATCAGAGGGCTGGAGCACCTCTCCTGTGAGGGCAGGGTGAGAGAGTTGTTCAGCCTGGAGAAGAGAAGGCTTTGGCTTCTAAGTACTTAAAAGAGGGCCTACAGGAAAGATAGGGACAAACTTTTTAGCTGACACTTTGGTATCAAGTCTTACTGTAATATAGACTGAAAATGAGTCTAATTATTATAACAATAATTTTCCCAACAGTTCTGAAGTTGAAGTTCAGCTCTGTGCAGGTTTCATTAGAAGAGTCCTGCAAAGGCCCTTTCTGTTGGGCAGGCTGGCTGAAGCTCTTTCCTGGCAACTGGAGGTGATAGAGGTTGATAGAGGTATCTGCTTCATTCATGAAGAGAAAAACATTCTGTAGATTCAGAAGTGTTATCTTGTTCATTTATTTTTTAAATGCATCTAGCAAGTAGTCAGAATCTGAACTTGTACTTAAATAATTTTGGTCTGCTTAGGACTGAAACATTTGTTCCATGATGATCTGAGAACTCTTGGTTCATATTAAGCCACTGTCAGCTCAGGTTCTTAAATCAGGACGAAAATCTTAGCTGCGTAATTTATTTCTGTTTGGGATACAAATGGGCCAGTGCCAAAGCCTGAAATCCAAATACAGGGATTTAGAATCCAGTCTAAGAATTCAAGGAAAACTCAGCAAATCTTTGGCCAGGGCTTTCCAGCACTCCAGGTCCAAAGCCATTTATTGTCATCGGTAACATTCCAGCATTTGAAAGTGTTAGCTGTTTAGATCTTTAAGTATTGGAGGTCCCCTGATAAAAGCTGTAAGGAGGTTAACGAGTTTAAAAACCCAAGAGTGTCAGGGATTTTGTGATCCCCTGAGTAGTCTGTTTCCACAGATGAAATCTTCTCTTTAAAATAAAGAGAATCTTGGACTAACTGAAATTTTCCACTGAGATGAATAATTAAAGAAGAAGAAAAAAACCCCACCAAGCCACAAACAAAGTACTAAATATGCCTTACAGGGACTGGCATTTTATAGTATCAGAAATACTGTAACTCATTATTTTATTTTTAGCTATATACAGATCCTGGAGGGTAATGGAGGATTATATGATGCTAGATATTTTTTTTTTGAGATTTAACATTGAGCTCTGATAATCTCCTGGTTTTCTTTCTTTTTTTACTTCAAAGAACATTCTTATTGAAACAAGAAAATGTGTTCCATAAGTTTAGGAGAGATATATAAAATTTTGCGTAGCTATATTTTTATTTTTGTTTTCAATTTGGGAGAGTATCTACTAAGAAATGTCAAACAGTACACATTTAATTAGTTGTTCTAGGATAACTATAAAACAGATTTAAGACATCCATTTCTAATGCAACGGCACTTGCTAAAATTCTAGCGTGTTACGTAGGAATAGGAAGTTAGAGCTGGGCAACAATACATCTCGGGGAAAAATGTGTATGGCTGTGAAACGCATCAGTCAACAGCGAAGCGGAGCGTAGCAGCTGTGTAAGAGCACATGGAAGCACTCCAGGAAAGAAAGAGGAGTAAGGAATGTTATACTTAATGCAAATTTGGTTTCAGGTACTCAAAGGTGTTTACCCAAAATGAAATTTGGCAAGAAGCTCAAAATTAAAATAATCTCAAACGTAAATGCACGTACATAATTACTGAGAGATGTGAATGAACCGAGAAAATAAGTCAGTTCTGGATTTTGATGGGAAGTTGAGTTTTTGGAGAGTAAAAAGATGAGAAATGTCAGACCACCTAAGAGTCTACAAAACATTCTTCACTTCTCCCCCTTATTTCTCATCCTCTTTGTATCTCATAAACTCTGCCCCTTCAGCTTCTGTGGAGGCCTCCTCTGTACTGCACGTCAGATCACATTTCTTCTTTACTCTTCCTGTGGTCTGCTCTTCTGAACACATTTTGTGCAATTTTGCTCAAGAGGAGAGAGAACAACAAAAACCTGCCTACAGACAAATGAGATCCAGGGGTTTGCACTGCAGCAGGAGGGTATGAAAGTCACTCAGGCAAAGGATGTGTGTATCCCATCCCAGAAAATGGAGGGGTATGGCAGTTGTGTGGGAGGATGGAGGAACTGAATGGGCACAAGGGATGGCCTGAAAATGTTCTTCAGGTTTCAGTAAACCCAACAATATAAGAATGTAAGTCACAGGCCTGATTTATAAAAGGATAAACTACAATATGCAGAGAAATTCAGCGGCTTTTGTTCTTGATGCCTGTGCAAGGAAGAGATCGAAACTTCAGTAGAAAAAGAGTGAAGAATAGCAGCTATGAACCTTCATGGGGTGGAGCCTTTTCATTAAAGGAGTTTGTTCTAAAAGATGAGGAACAGGGAGGGGGAAAAAAACAGCAGGTACCACATCATTCAGGATGATTAATTGCAGTAAAGAGGGTGGGAGACTTGGATAGACTGTAGGAAGCTTGTTGCTAGAAAAAAAGAACTCTTTTTGCATTTGCTTGGTCAGTGTCCAGTGCCCTCTTTTTGTCCAGTGTAAATAGGAAAAGATTGTGGGTACGTCACTATTGGTCTCGGTTTATCTTCCAAACACTTCTTTCACCAAATTTAGTGGGAATTTTGCATTCTATCCAAAGTTAAAATATTTCTCTCTGGTGTTAGAAAAACAGTTCCTTAAATAGATTGCCATTTATGTTTCTTCAGAGCATTTGAAGGGCAGTGGACTACTGTGAAAGTTTCACTTTTTAAGACAGGATACTAAAGGGAACAAATATATGGAGCAAATGAGGATAATTCAAGTCCACCACAGGAACCAGAAGTTTACTCTGCAAAAATGGAACCTGAAATTATGTAATTATTGGATGTCTCTTGGAAACACAGCTTTTTAAATGATGCTTTTATAACCTTTGAAAGGGCAGCAGTACAAGGAGGGTATTTTTTTAGTTTGCCTTTGATGAAAAGGCTTCCTAAATACAAATGACCTGTGTAAATTCCAAGATAAAAGCATGAAGAAAAAGTCTTGGGTTTTATTCAAGCTTTAGGAAGGAAGGTAAGAATAGAGTATATGATGGAAAGAAGAGAAACCTGTATGATGCCAGATGGAAAGAAGAGAAACTTGTATGATGCCAGAGTACATTGATGCTCCTGCTTGCAGCTATCTCAGCTTTACTAGATGATCACAGTTTTAATAGAAGCAGATAAGCTTGGCACAGCTGTGATCCCACACTGAAATACAAGCATCACAGTTTCTTTTTTTCCTCTATTAATCATAAATGTCAATGCCTTATTTGCTTTTGCTTTGAAGTAAGGTAATTGGTAAGTCTGGTATGCCTTTTCATTCAAATATCACATTTTCTGGCAACTGCTAAGTTGGAGAGCTACGTAACTTAAAGACTTTTCCATGTGATATTTCCATCTATTTCTGTGAATCTAGCACCAATATCACTTAGGAAAAATAAGCAGAGTGAATGCAAATCAAGCCTGGACCCTTAGTTAGGCACAGTCATTAAGTCTTTAAAGCATTTGTGGTCTAAGAGATGAAAGATGATATATTAAAGAAAAAAAAAATTAAAAAAATTCTGGTACCATGGAAAAATCTTCAGTAAAAAAGAGCGGCGGTTACAAAACCTGCCTTGTGGAGGCTTACTGTATGGAAAATCTTGGGTCACAATGTGGAGGTACATGCTGCAGCTGTAGGATGTAAAATACACAGATGAGATTTGCACCTTAATAGTCTTGAGTACTTTCTCTGGGTGAATCACAGATGGCAGAAGCTCTCCCGAGTCCATTTAAGGCTCTGAGCATGGAAAATAAAGCTTTTACTGTAGATCTTCAAGTGTTCTGAGCCTCTAGAAATTGGGCTATTCAGCATACCTATGCACCCAAAACAGCTGGCTAACATAATTCCTCCCTCATTTCCCATAGTAATACCTCTGGTAGGGTGGCATCTGCTGTTCTGTGGAGACCAAAAGACAAAATATCGGTCCTTCTAGTATCTTTAGCCCCACATAAAGTCTTTGCATGTATGAAGTAATGCAAAAATGTGTGCTTCCATTGAGGTCTTTCACAGCACAGTGTCCCTTTGTCAATGAACAATTACAGTTTTTAGCACTGGTTTTAGTGGGATGGTAAAATGGCAAATTAATGTTTCATTCATTATTAATGTGTGAGATATTAACAGCTTTTAATTTTATATTTGTTATCTTTAAATAATAATTCACCTCTTGAGTCATGCAAAGACCATACTGAGTCTGAGGCAGAGTTAAGTTGTGGCACTCAGTGTAACTCAATCTACCTCTACTGAGAAACTTTGGGGTTTTTTCTGCGTTCAGTCAGGCTGAGATGATAGTGCAATGGGAAACTGAAGTTGTTTAAGCAAGTGTAGGGGGAAATGCAGTCTTAATTAGAGGAGGCGGTAGTACTAAGTAGCTGAATATGATAAAATTGAGAAACTTATCTTGAGACTTGGCCTTTTTTTTT
>VXAK01022301.1:13737-63341 GCA_013399435.1 Arenaria interpres
TTTTCCAAACATGCAATGTATCTTTAGAGTGTTTGACAAAGAACACAATATAATGGCTCTCTAGTCTAAACGATGTTTATATATTGTAAAAATAATTACAAACACTTAGAATGAGTTTTCATTGATGTATTCTCATATTGCCTTTATCCTCTCTTATGAGCCTGTGATAATAACAATGACCTTACACATGGCCTTTTAATAAATTTGAGTAGTTCTAGTGAAGTTGTGAAGTTGTTCAAGATACCAAAAGTGGAGGGGGAGAAAATACTTAACATTGGGCTTGCTTTCTATTGTCTTTTTTTGATTTGTTTTGGTTTTTGTTTTCTTATTCTTACGAATAATTTGTGGTCAGTGGAACCCAGCAAGGAGTCTCCTTTTCCTCCAGATGGTTGTGACATTTGAGTAAACCTTGGAGGATTAAAGGCACTCTAGTGAGCACTCACTGCAAACTCCTGACACAACATGACAGTCCTAATCTGGGTTCTGGGCTGATTAGATGGCTAAGAGCTCAAAGGGGTTGTGGTGGGGAAATCCAACTCTGTAATAACTATTTATGCTGATGAAAGACACTAAAAAAAAGCCCCGTATCCTAAGTTCAGACTAAAGATTCAAAGTATTTACAAACTTACGCAAGTTAAGTTTTCAAGTATAATAATTTAACAACTTCAGTTTGTGCAAAGCTTTTCTGTGTGTGCCTGAATGAGCACAGCTTGATGCAAATGTCTTTTCTGTATATTAAAGATGGTTTGCAAACAATCTAAATGGTTAAATGGTGGTAGAAAATACAGAAATTGATCTGAATGAGACTCTTAAATCTCATTATGCATCATCACCATCTGCTGTAATAGGATAATAGAAAGATAAAGAAGGATATAGTCTACTTTTATTTGGAATAATGCAAAAAACAAAAAAATCACTGTTTTACATTTGTTATGGAAGGAGAACTTGTTTGCATAATGGCAAACTCATCAGAAATTATGCTCTTTATTGGTCAATATGATTCTGAAGATCTAAGACAAGTATTTGATACATTATAATTTTATTTGATTAAGAAAATAGGGGTTAAACTGATTTCCACCCGCTCTCCTGAAATTTAAAAGAAGGGTATTGAACTGTCAAGCAACAGGTGTAATTATTCAGTATTACACATCTTAATTTATTTGTTTTGGCTGAATGAATGTTAAATTGTACTGCTCAGCACCTCTCCTGGTACAAGAACAATGCTTCAACCGCAGCTTCTAAATTGACCTTGCTTATCTATATATTATTTTTACTGCACAGCAACTGAGTAATTTCTTCCTTTATGTGTGTTTTTTTTTTCTAAGTCTATCAGAGCATGACAGAGTCCAGTATTTTATTTTCAAAGGACAACCTGTGATATTTTTAGTTTTACAATCTCTGCCTTTCTCAACTCTTTTTTCTTACAAGATATTTTAGCATCCTGGGAAGGTGCACCACAAAAACACTTGCTGAAAACAGGAAATACACTTGATGATTTATTCTTGCAAATGTAATTCCATTGATGTAGGAAATAAACTACACTGTTTAAAGCCAAATACAAAACCAATGGTAGCACCAAACATATTTCAAAATTTCAGTTATTTGTTTTGTATTATAAGATTCTATGTTTCTGAAAGGTCAAAAAGTCCCTAATTATGGTTGGGTGTTTGCTGAAAAGAAAAGCAGTTGTATAGAAGCTGTGAGAATTCAAAGGAGGTCAGGTTGGATAAAGTTATTTAATTAAATCTTCTAAATTATTTCTCTACATAGTCAATTTCCTTTACAAAGATTTCAATTAAAACATCAAGCTTCTTTTTTAAAAAGAAAGAGACAAGCTTTAAGGCTTATGCAAATTGATCATAAATGCTAATGGTAGAAAATTGTAGGATTTCATATTAGGTTGCCTCACATAACATAAATAATTTCAATGTAGCGTTTAAAAAGGAAATGCTTTTAGCAGTTCAATTAAAAACATGGCTGTAAGAAATAATAATAATAAAACCTCATTTCACTGTATTCTTTATTCTTCTACCTATCTTGCAATTTGCAGTCTAAAACTACTGAGTAGCTGTCTGGCATCCAAGTTGCATCTCATCAGAACCACCACCAATTCACTCAGATGTGTGGGCTGGATTTCTTAGATTTTGAGAAAACCTCTGTAAGTGTGAGATAAGAATGTGAAAAAGACAAACCTGACCTACCTCAAAATGTCCCAGCAAGAATCTAAATTATAGCTTTAAGGGGTTGAAATGGTAATGCGTTGTAAGACGGAGTGACAATTTTGCGACACCTAGTTATATTTACTGTATGTCAGGATTGTGCTTAGACCAAAACTGCAAATATATTGGAAATATTACAGAACAAAGTTTTGTGTTTTAAGCAATGGTTTTTAATCCTTTTACTCTATTCTGGAGTAAAAACAATGCCAAAAATTACTCGGTCTGCACAACCCTCTGCTCACCCCATTCCCAGGTTTGTTTTTCTTTTATCTCTTATCCTATTTAACATAGCCTGTATTTATAGCCGCTGGTAGTGGGAATACAATGGTGTTGCTGCAAGCTTCCCTTTAATGGATCCTTGCCAAAGATAGCCATTGTTCCCATTGCTTGAGGCTGCTCAACTGTGCAAGGTTGCTTGGAAACCCTCTACTGAGTAAAACCTTCCAGTCACTTTCCTTTACCTCCCAAGTCACACCAGTTGAGTGCTTAGGGATTCAGAGGAGGATCACAGTCAATGTGGTTGCTTTTTGTGACCTTTTTGATGCTAAACCAATGACCTCTTAAATGCAGCAGTGTAGCTGCATATTGTAGTGTGCGCGACTATCTAGCTAAAAAACAAACACCGTGCCAGCCAGGACGTAACGTCATCCGATGTCCACAAAGGGGGTTAGCTGATGATTTAAAAAAATGCTGGTAGTAGATTCTGCTTCAGGTTATTCCATTGAGAAAAGCATTAACTTTAAGTTGTGCTGAGGTGGTTTGTCTTACATGGTATGTAATTCATGCTAAACCAACACAGTCTGGCCCCGATGCTCAATATACCTAGATTTTCCCTAATATACACTTCCCTTTATCATGCTGTTTCCTTTTCTCACGCTGCAGAAATCAATTGTATTTGATACAGCATTTCAGAGTGATTCAGTCGTTATTATCTTAAGCAAGTTGGTCAATGGGACAAATCAAATCCCGTGCTTATTTATAACATGTATTCTGACCCACCTTTCTAAATAAGTGATATAAATAAACTCACTTGATCTTTGTCTATTATGTTAAACCAATGGCTGTTCTCAGCAGCTAGTATGCTAAATCTTCTCAATTGACATATAAGCATATTATTTATATTTATGATAAATGCCAAGGCAGGCCATCGGAGCATCTTGGTAGTAGATATCCCCTTAATACTTGGAATACAAATGGTCTGTTATAATATTATTGGGTTAAACATCAGCTGGTATTGTATTTTCTCGCTGGGGAGTTAAATATTGCCATCGCTGTTCTCCAGGTAGCACGAGCTAAAGATCTGTGGAAAAAAACATTGGTATTCCTACATGATAATTTAACCTGTTTTCTATTCTTATGGTTTTCTCTTCTGTATCTGCCACTCTTTGGAGTTAGTGATTTAAGTATTAAATTATAAATATATATTGTCCGGTGTATCAGGACATCACTACTGACTTGGCTTTATGAGGTTTCAGGAGTAATTTCATGCTGGCACAGAAGTCAGGACATTTTGGTTTCTTTGGAACATATTTGCCCTCTGCCTTCTCTTCCTCCTGACACGCAGCCTTCATCCTTGGGCTAAATCTTTACTGATGTAATGGGTAAATATGTATTTGTTATGCATTCCTAATCTTAACATTTTAGGGACACTGCATAATGCTGTGCATTGAGTTCTGGTATTACATAAAAAAAAGTGAATAATGCTTGACGGACTGAAACTAAATTATAAATAACATGTATTCACCTGCACCCAAACCTTTTAATTAGTTCACATAAGCAAAATTCATTCCAGTTGTAAAAATACGATAGCAAGTTGGACTGAACCAGTAAGACTTTCTCCTGGATATGAAAGAAGAGAGAGCAGAGTGACTCTGAGCACCTCTAGCCAGGTTACAAGCACTGCATGAAATGAAAGAGATAATTAGACTGAGGATGTGCCTGTTTCTTTCAATCACCCCTAATAGAATAAGGTTGTTGAGAAAACATAACCCTCAAGTTTACATACTTGCATGTAAAGTCTAATCATATGTAAGCCAATAACTACATAGGAGAGAAACAATGGAATTTTTTAAAAAAATTGGAATTAAAAAAATATAAAGCATAGCTAGCTGTCCCACTGCTAGTGTGCTAGAAATTTTATCCTGAAGTTCCTCGTGGATGCAATTTAATAAGATATATGGGGGTCCATAAGCAGAGCAGATGCTTCTTACAGAATGAGATTCACAGCTGTTGTATCAAACACCGCTAACTTCTCAAATCAAAAGACTGTCTTATAGGAACATCTTTTGTGTCAGTAAGAATCCCAAAGTGATTTTGTTATCTACTGCCTAGGAAGTTGCCTGGAGCATAGCTCCAGGTTACTGGGATAACTAGCAATTTCTATAAATGTGTATGGATAAAATGCCATTCTCCTTTTTTAGTTGTCATGTTTTTTCTTTTTTTGTTTTTTCTTTTTTTTTACATTCTGCTAATTTGGAGCGTAGATTTTAGGGCCATTAGTCTATAACAGCAGTAGCAGCTTAGTTTTTTGTTTTGTTACAGTTATAAACATACTTACCAAATCTTACTCAAGTCCTTTAACTGTTCTTTTAGGTGCTGGGAAAAGAATAACTTCTCTGTACAGTGCAGTACGCAACTTTGTGAATATACTGTGTTTTGCTCAGCTGGAAAGAGGAGCTATGACTTTATAAAATTTGGGACCTCTTTGTTCTTAAGCGGCGCCTGTTAAGAGTCCTAAATGGTCACCTATTTCTCTCTGCTTCTTTCATCTATTTATAGGATGTAACTATGTTTACTTCAGTATCTAAATTAGCCTCTTTATTTTTTCCCTCAGTTAGTTGGATAATACTTCTTACACGGAGGGAAATAGTAACAGTGTGAGCAAACTCAGAATGATTTGGTCACTCCAGTTGTATGACCCCACGGGTGCTAAATGCAGTTTAATATGGAAAATGCAAACCAGTAGTTCTAGGGCCCAGAAACCATCGTGGAGAAGCTGGGCTAAATGGAGGAAAATTCACTTCTTTACTGGGAACCAGGGGATCAATTTTGAGGGGGGAGAAAGGAAAGCTACACATGAAATGCAGACGTGGCAGGGCTTACTCCCACTTGGGAGTGGGAAACAGGAGCTGCAGGCACCTCATGGAAGCTCTGTTTGCTGTATTTCTATTGCAGCTTTGGAGGCTGTGCAGAGAACTGCAATGACTATAGTGTAGCACAAAGAGTGTAGTATAATCCTATCAGTCCAATAGGATTAGTTGTTCAACAAAGTTACGGAGGTTGGACCATTAGTTTGCCTTGAATTTACACAGAAGGCATGGAACAAAGGGAAATAATTGATGCAGTGGATTATGTGATTTAACAAGGAAGCTGTTGAAGTATTCTTGATCTCAAAACATAGGTAAGTATGCCTCTAGACTTGAAAAGGTTGAGAGATATTTATGGAAAATCAAAAATAGAGGATAAATTTCTTTCAGTAGATACTTAAGGTGATATAGATGGTTGGGTTTTTTCTCAAAAAAATATTCTAGTATTAAATCCGCTTCTGTTGAAATTTATTTTCACAACTCTTTGATGCCTTAATACCATTTGATGTAAAAGTCTTTGGAAAGCTAAATGTAAGAATGTAGTTTCAGGTTTTTGCAGCAACTTTTTCTATCTTAGTGTTTGTTTGAATTTTAGATTTTCTTAATGATTCTTTGTCTCCAAAAAAAAGTAGTCTGTGAGAGGAGTCAAGCTGTACATCTGATTTTCACAGCAAACCAACTTTCAAAATAAATGTAGTACAGGAAACAACCTATACCTGAACTTCTCTATAAACCCAGTAATTGTGATATTCCGTATCAAAATCGTGTATTTTCTAGAGTCACTCAAAGCATTACAGACTGTAGGTATACATAAGGTATCGTTGTTCAAGAGAATTCATTCTTGGAGACAAACAAGAATTTAAAGAAGGGGAGAAGATCCCTGGACCTTAATCAACCTGACCCATTGTATATCCTTTCATTCTTGAACAAATTGTCAGGGTTCAGGATCTATCTTTATTTTTATTAATCACTAAAAGAATGTCTGGGAGAACTTGATCGTATAAGAAGTTCAGACTAATACATTCGGTATCAAAGACTTTGCCCTAGAGTTTAGTGATGGCCAAGGCAAGGAGAGCATTCCCTGTGCATCAACAAGAGAGGTGGGATGGTGCACTGAGGACCAAGGTGCAGCCGAGAGAGGAATGGTATGGGAGGAAAGCTGAGGAGGACATTTATATATATGAGAATATATGAGAACACAATGAAAGAAGTCTGAGACTTAAGGAATGAGAGTATACACATAAGCAGAAAGGTATTAATGAAGTAGGGATTAGAAAAAGGAGGTAATATAGCTTGACCCCATGAGTGTTGGGGGGAGGGAGTAACTTTTTGTGTTGGGAGTTGAGTCACTCATTCTGACTTCCCAAAAAGGAAACTGTAGTTCCCAGTGCCCAGATTCACACTTTGAACACTGCACATTATTTCTCTTTATTGCTTTGTATGCGTACCTGTAAACACAAGAATAAAAGCAGTATATCTGTGTAAAAATGCAGGAAACTCTCTTTTTGCCCTGCTGTGTGGCATAGGAATGAAGTCCTGTTTACAAGATAAAAAGGTGTATTAATGTAGTCTTTTTCAGTTATAACTTTGCCATTACCCTAAAAATATCTTGGCATTGGGTGATTGTTTTCAGCTATGATCTCATACACCTTAGGTCTTTTATTTAAAAAACTTGCTTCTATAATTCTCACGGTAATGTGCAATATGTGTGTTCCTGAATTTCCTTAAGAATTTCCTGTCATAAAGGGTCTTTAGTTCTCTGGCATTAGGTTTTAAATGGCATATAGTCCCTTGATGAATTCACTTTTATTGTCAAATACAACCTTTGAGCAGTACTCTATATATTTATACAAGCCAACTTTGTTTCTGATCATCCATCAAGACATAGTAGGAAAGTTTTAACAATGTGCAAGGAGGCTTCAATCACACTTTATTAACAGTTGTGAAATTCTCATGTGGTATTTGCTTCATGGCATCCACAGAGTCCAAGAGGAATAGGTATGCAATGCTCTACACAGCTGAAGAACTACAAGGAGACACGAGCAAATTTCAAGCCTTAATTCAGCAAAGATTGGAACAAGCATCAGGGTCATTGCCCCGAGCACAGAGAGGTCTGTCAGTAGGAGTCTAATGTTTCAGTAAATGTCATGTTGCACTGATGTTCCACAAGGTCTTATTCCACTGATTCCAGTAGGATTACCTGAGTGTGCCAAGGGATCACCCAGAACAACAACAACAAAAAAACCCCATAAAATCTGGCAAGAATAAGTGCAGCAAACAAAAGTTTAATAATTTTCTATGTAGAGGAAAAAATCTGCTCACAACAAATCCTTTATAGTTTTGAAAATGGAAGTGAAATCATTTAAAAAATTTTGCTCGATTTTTTTGTCAGTTAAGGAGGAAAAACGGGAGTATTTTAGGACTGAAAATACAGTTTCAGTTTGTGAATTTTTTTCTTCCCATACACGCATATCCTTGGAAATAGTTAATGCTGGCAAGGGAAGGAGAGTCTACCACTAGTTTTGCTTGCTAGAGATGTGTTGAATTTACTAGTGAGCTTGACCTGCACTACTAGATTGAATTCTAAATGGATACATCTCACATCCTTGCATGATAGAATTGGTTTAGTATGAACACTATGGGGGAAAAAATTACATATGAAAGTATCAAACTATCACCAGGAAAAAAGGAAATCAAATAGAATAATGTATGGGTTTCATTTTAGAAATAAAATCTTCTAAATCATAGGTTATTCATAATGAATTTGAAATCTTTGTGCAAGAAAAATGAGTCACTGCACCCAAAAGCAAAGAGTTTCTGACTGTTATGAGAGGAGTTTAAAGGAAGGCAATAATAACTGTATAGTTCTGAATGAAGTTACATTAAAGCTCTGTTTTTAAAATAAAACTACAGTTTCAGATTCATTGTATGCCAAATTAAAAGGTTCATTTTTAACCGGAGTAATAGATATTGAAGGCCAGATCAAAGAATTGTCATTAAGTGTAACTGTATTCAGAGACCAGAATTTTATGAAGTGATTCCTGCCTTAAACTCTATTTTGTACTTTACTGAGATAAAGTAGTAGAAATGGTCCAAGATAAGAGTTTTCAATTAGCCTCCTTGTCTTTTTGTCCAAATGAAGAGAAAAGCCAGTGTGTGCTTTTACGGCTGGGAAGTAGTAGTTAAATGTGCACCACCCCTTGAAAACATTTCTGCTCTCTAAGCCTCCATTGTCTGAAGCAGTGGGAAGCAAAATTCTCAGCAATCGAAAGATGTGAGGAAAAAAAAAAAATAATCTACATTCACATAGATTCCAAAAACTGAGCCATGGATTTTGTTCTTGGATTTAGCCTCCATTAGCTGGAGTCTATTTGAATTTTTTAATCTCATACTTCTGTTTTTATTGTCAGCTTTGGTGTGGTAAGGAAGCTTTCCAGTGGGGATTAATAGAAACAGTGCAGATTTGTTGGAAAAAAAATCTTAAATGCATGTGAATGTAAAACAACTAGAAAGTTGATATTATGAACAACGTAATGAAGTGAAACTTTGTGGATAGCTGTTGCTCTGATGTCTCATATGAGTATGAAATGTTCCGCTTAAAAATAAAAGGAAATCTTTAGGATTAAGTTTTTTATTAAGTGAGAGAAAAATATTAGAGAACTATTAGTTGTACAGACTAAACAGTCCTGATATTATAAAACAGAATCCAATATGTGTGGTAATTTTTTTATAATGTAAAACACTTGCATAATGTATAGCATATTCTGTAGGTTAAAAAAAATAGAAAAAATATGTAATTTGCCAGTCTGTACAAAGAAAATGAGGAAAGAATTGAGGTCGTATAAGTATCATCGTTGCTTTAGATTTTACGCTAGCAAAGAAAATAATCTTGGAGGAATTTGTATCTGCTTCTCTTAATTTTATTTTGTTTTTCTCTTGAGTTTTAGTTGTATCCCAGAGTGATGAGTAAAATTGGGGCCACCTGTTTTCCACTGGGCCCTTTTTAGTTTCTCTAAATTCATAGTACAACATGCAAGTATTCCTATCAGGCTTATTTGGGAAATCTGTTGTGAGTTAATAAAAATTAAATAAGTGAAATAACAAACCACTCTTCTTTCTAGGTGGCAAAGAACACCCTACAAAAAATATGTGCTTTACGGTGGAAACCAGTGATGTTGCAGGAACTTGTTCAGTGGCGTATGAAAGATTCAGGGTGCTTTAAAAATTACATCAAAGTATGTTGTTTTACTAACCTGGATTTTTTCCTCTTATGTTGCCAAGGGTGCAATGTGAAGCTGTCAGCCTCCATAACTTGCCAAAGCGGCAAGATTTAAGAATCAGGGTGTTGCTTGTAGGGGTGGTTTGGAATCCCCCATCCAAAATCTCACATTGGGTATTTGAGTTGCTGAAGACAATGGGATATGTTTTTAGAGTGATGTTGGGGAGAAATAGTTGGGTGTTTGCGAATCCTATCGGGCTGAGCAAATGACATTCAAAGATTTCCTGGTATGTCGTTCCTGGCCACTTGAGCTGCAGGTGGGCACAGGAAAAGGTTTTCCT
This sequence comes from Arenaria interpres, assembly GCA_013399435.1. Taxonomy (NCBI): domain Eukaryota; kingdom Metazoa; phylum Chordata; class Aves; order Charadriiformes; family Scolopacidae; genus Arenaria; species Arenaria interpres. The sequence goes on from VXAK01022301.1 coordinate 23,603, forward strand.
TGGCACTCTACAGGATGGGTTGTAGGCTTCTCCTGCCCAATCCAGTGAAGAAACAGCTTTCTCATCTCTTGAAGTCTCCATAAAAAGGGCAGTTTGTTACAAAATGGCTCATTAAAAGGAAGACCTTAATCTACTTCCAGGAAGTTTAAATGACCTATGTAAGAATTCATATAGGACTATATTTTTATTGAAAAAATTAAGGCTACGTAAATCAAAATTGTTGAAAAGAGTTTTTGGTAGTCTGAAACACAAACCTTCCTCTTGAGGAAATAAGCAGGAGGAGGAGTCATGTGCATATAATGTTTATGTGAGGAACACTAAGTCAACTGCATGCACGTCTTTTGCTCTACTATTTTGAATGGTAGTTCTATACTCTGGGCACCATTTTTAAATGAAAGAAAGAAGCTCAATGCATCAGGTAGGGCTACTCTGTCACAAACATGGAGGGGTGGAAGGGTGAGGAGAGGAAGAGTTAAGGGTGTGGATGCCTTGTCATTGGTAGTGTTCAAAGTGAGGTTGGATGGTGCTTTGAGCTACCTGGTTTAGTGAAAGATGTCCTTGCCCATGACGAGGGGGCGGTGTGTGTTGGATTTAGATGATCTTTAAAGGTCATCTCAGATTTGGCTGGTGCTAAAATAGCTGTGAGAATTTGTTGCATTAAGAGCTAACTTTCTTTACTGGTTTAAAAATTTGTAGCAATAAATATCCATGAGCTTAAATGTGTTAAATTTATTTCAGAATTCAGTAGGATTAATGCATCAGAAGTTGTACGTTTAAGGAATTTCTGTATCTGCATGTTATAAACGAGGACCTCTGGTCATTAATGTGCTCTAGATATATCCTTTAATCTACCCGTGAAAGTAGATGTAAAACTTCTATTTAGTCCAGATGAGCAGTAGGTAACACCTGATATAAAGGTGGTGTGTGGGTTTTTAGTTGTTTTGTTTTTATTTTAATTGTTGTTTTGTTTCCTTCTTACCCTTTTTGTAGTTGAACAGTACTGTCTTTGTTTCTGTATGTGCAGGGTCCTGAACAGATCTGGGAGCTGATAAAGTCAGTGGTCTTGAAGTGTGGTTGCACTAAGACGTATAGATGTCAAAGTCCTATTGAAATCAAATAAAAGTTCCATAACTAAGTGAGTTTGCTCTTTGCAACTGAGTTTAATTGCTGGATTGGAAAGGCAAGCTCCCATGAAACCGAAGGAACAGAATTGTTCTCTGCAATGAAGACATCTGATTTAGAGCTATTCATCTAAACTCCCTTTAAGTCAACTGGGAGAAAAGGGAATCAAAGGTTTACATGAATAATGGATATAATTTGTCTGATACTGAGAAAATCCGAAATTGTTTTCATCATTTGCATCCTCTAAATTTCTTTTGCTCTCTGACTGTAAAAGAAGCATAGATTAGTTACCCTGTAGAAATCCACATTACATACACTGGAAGTTCAGTGAGACAACATTGCTTCTCCCTTTTTTTCATAACGAAACATCCTATTGAACTTAGATGTCATATTTCCCTGTATTTGTGGGCTTTTTTTTTTCTGATCTGCTGCACAACTCTTCAGTTTTTTCAGTTTCTGTATAAACTTGAATTTTTTTGTTTGTTTTAAACTTTTCTCTTTGAAATGTATAAGAAGTGAACGCTCTTAATACTTCCTTGTTTTGCTTCCTGAAGAGAATAGGAACCATTTTAGGAAAAGGTTTACAGATTAATCTGTACTGAGTGCAGAAAATTAGAGTCTACCTAGGAAGAGAAAAGGAGGGATGATATATAGTTGTTGATGTCATGGTAAAAGTACCATCTAGTATAACGCACACAAAGCGTTCACTGGAGCATTCAGGTATAAAGAGCTAGCCTGAATGCCTTTTAGACGACTAAGTCCTGCTGCCTCTGGGATATTTAATATATGCCTTGCATTTTCTCATTTCAGCAGTTCATATGAGCTATATCTAACCCCTAGGGTTTAAAGAGGGGAGGTTCATTCTAACTATCAAGTTTGAAGATTAACAGTCTTTTGAATTAGTGAATATCCCGAATGCCTTTGCCTTTATATGAGGTGTTTTTATTGCTCCGTAGTTAAAGTTTCACTTGGTTGCATAAGCGATTAATTTATTTAATCAGCTTTTAGTTCTGTGCTCCATACATTGTGCCAACAAAATCCAGTTTTCTTTAACCCAAATGTTGTTTCTGCTCTATTTCATGGCTATAGTATGTTAATTTTTCTTATTTACATTTTCGAAAATGTTTGTTTATTTAGGAGATTTATACTTTTTATCTAGAAAACATCTTTGCCAGCAATTCTGGGGAGGACGGAAGGTTTGGGAGTGATGATTGACTTTCTGTTATATCTTCACCTAGTCATCATCGACCTGCTCGATGGTGAGCTGGTAGGTCAATGCTGTTCATAATCAAGACCTTGCAGAGACTAGAAACATTCATTTCATCCCTTTGCGCTCCTTAACACTATAATGGGGCCAGGAGCCTATTTCATGGGAGCTTGCTCAGCAAGATTTTTTGGCTGATTCTACTTTTGAAGGCTGGTTTGTGGAGAAGCAAAAAGAGAAGATGAGTACTTTCCTCACATCCCGACTTCTTTGTAAGTGATCTTTCTGTCCTGGCAAAACTTAATGGTCCTGTTTCACAGACAGCCAAAACAGTCAGCAAAATGCTTTCTAAGCTTAAAATGACGTTCCATGTTCACAAGTCACTGTTCAGGAGCAAATGATCTCAAAAGTTTAAGAATCTGCTTTGAACAGTTATGGGTAATATTATACAGTGGTCAATGGTTGCTGCTACGCACCAAATCCCAACTAAGAATGTTGTACCTTGTTCATTAAACACTAAAAAATCAGTGATTATCACAAACTGCTTTTCATTTCATTTGTAACTGAGTATGGTGGTAAGATACAGCTGCTAAAAATAGGCATTTTTAATCTGCAAGTTCAGCTTACTTGCATCTAAATTTTTTACTCCTTTGATGAGGAGCTCTGTTGCTTTTGGATACATCATGAAACACTAGGAAGTTGCAGTAAGCAAGCTAATTTTTAAAAGGATACATGGTTTTGCACTTAAAATCAGGTTTTTAAGTGGCATTTCTTCTTAAAATTATGCAGATCGCAAGTAAATCCTGAGGATGGCGATGGAAAGGAATGAGAGATGAGAACAGTGATCCTTTTGGCTTTAATACTCTGTAAAGCTGTGTTTCAGGATCCCAGAGAAAACATGGAAGACTTGTTTTTTTTTTAATGAAGGCACTTAAAGTAATTATTAACTTCTTTCATTCGGATGAAGAGCGAACAGGAGAATTAGAAAGGGTCTGATACCTGAAACTATCCTGCTAATAATTTGCGGATCTCTGTCCTATAGTTATCTCAAAGTCAATTTAAGTTAATTTATTTAATGGTATTTCAAAGAATGCTTAATTGTCTGAAGGTTGTCTGATCTTCATCTCTGTGTGAATCTGGCAGCCTTACAAAACATTATAACAATGTGATGAAAAGTTTGGCAGAAGAGATAAGCTCTACCCCAAAAATATAATTTGGGGTTAAAGGCAATTTTGTATCTGAAAACTCTTTCACCATCGGGGGGGGGTGGGGGTGGGGGGGCAACCAAAAAACCCTAGAGCATTATGAATTGACATAGCTCCAGCAAAGTCTATGAGATGAAGGTAATTCTTCCTATAGGACTTGAGCTTCTTGCCTGACCTGGGTTAAAAAAACCAATGCATTTTCACCAGCAAAAATTTAATTATTTGCAATACTCCCGAGAGCAGCATCAGTTAAACTGTTTAAAGCATAATTTCCACCAAGCATCTACTGCCTTTGTGTTATCAGAAAACTGTATTGACAAAACATTCTCAAATTTAATAACGAGCAGAATGCCTCAGATAGCCAAGAGGCCTCTTCAGCATCACAGTAACATGAGATGCAATTTGATTGTTTTCCTGCTTCACGCTCTGTTTTAGCTCTTCTCAGATCATCTTTTCAGATCTTAAATATATTGTTTATGTATTCATGAATGCTGTGGAGCATTTTGAGACGCCCATAAGCTCCTTTATAATTGTGCAAGGGAGATCTTGCAAAGAAGTGAAGAAAAAAAACTATCACAATTTTTTCAGCAATATTGCTGCATTACCTAAGTCACTTTGACTTCTATGACAATTTTCAAACCTATGACATCAGAATTTCAGGAAAGGTGACAGAAGGGAAATAGAAATGCTTAATCAAAAGACATTACACCTATAGAATTTGAGATGAATTTTTTATCTTTTTTCTTGAAGGCATTCACATGTGCTCTATAAACAGATACACTTCTCCTTGCCCGAGGTTCTTAAAACTTGTACTAACTTCTCTGCTCTTTTCTAATGATAACTTTTTTTCTTCAAAAAGCAATCTCCTGTTGGTCTCTAAGGAGGATTCCTTTAAGTACAGTCATTCATGAGTCAGTCAGTAGGAGTCCCAGGCACATTATGGGCAGCTCACATTTTACTCCTGGTCTATCTATATCCTTTACTAGGAGAAGATTGCAAAGGGGGAGCATTTCAGTTAGCGAATGGAAAACTTTATTCAAATGCATGCTTCTAAGTAGAATAATGCAACTTTTTCATTATGAAAGTGATTTCCAAACTCAAATTTAGGTAGCTTTTAGTTATTTATTTTGTAAGCACTGAATTTTTGCTGCTGACAGAAGAATATGTTGGTGCTATGGAAAAAAAAAAATCACCTTAAGCTGCTTAATTTAGGCATCTATAAATAAGCTTGTGGATATGCATAAAAAATCTTACACCACTATAAGCTTGATTTCCATATTAATAAAAGCAAAAGGTTAAGATACTAGAGCGGCTATTTAAACAGGTTTTTGTGTAGATTTTGTATTTGAATCAGAGAAGGTCAATATAATCATGGCTAAGACAAGGCAAAGCATTTGTAATTTATGGTAACACATGTAAACAAAAACCAGATTGTAAATATTAGATACTTTTTTTTTTTTTGGATTTTTTGCCAAGTAAGTTATTTTGCTACTTGCATCCTACTTCACATGTTACTACATCTATGACTGCATACATTGCACACACATACACAACACAACTCAGTGTCAAGTCCTGTAGGTGCAGCAATATATGTTTACCAACATGCTCATTCTGGCTGTCCGTAAGTGTACTACAAACACATCTGTATGGTTCTTTAATACCCTGCCCCTGGATATTTCATGTAAAAACGTCTCTGCGAACTTTGTATGTTCTTTCGGGGGATCTTGTATTTTCAGGGTATCAGTTTGTGAAGAAAACAGTTATTTTTTGGAAATCAGAATCAATGCACTGCTTTTCTCCATTCCGTTTTTTGCATAGAAAAAGCAGTTGAGCAGAGCTTCTACCCATGCTAATGCATTGTGAAGGTGTCCAAAAGTGTGTAGAAGGCAGAATCCTATGCTTCTGCTGCAAGCTGGTAGTCTCCAGCATAATAATGTTTAAATACAAATTGCGCCTAAGTTCCTGTTGACAGTGATGAAAGCTGTTGTGTGTTAGTAGAGCAGTGATCTCTTCATTTGGATGGAGGTCTTAGAACTGTCTTTTGATTTACATTTCAAAACAATCCGAAAATGCAGAGGTTAGTAAATTCATTGGGCCTATCTACCTTTTTTTTTCTCCAGCTTTCAAGTGGAGGCTTAAAAAGACCATTTCCACTTGGATAAAATAAATAAATAAATAAAAATTATTTGTAGAGTACGCTATATTCCTATTCCCTGTAGACTGAGCATTTGAACTCGGCTACCATTGTTATGATAGCTGTGTCCCTCATCTGATTTCTAAAGGTTAGTTTGTGTTATCTTTATCTCTGCAGAGATTTCCTAGGAAGGATCATGACATGGTTCAGTGATCACAGTGGGGTTTTTCCTTCTACAATTTGTAATATTAAAAAATACCAGAAGATTACTGTATAGACTTTATCTATGTCCTTTAGTACGTACAAAGAATAGCACAATTGTGGTTGTGCATTGGTGTGCAGTGATATGAAACATGAGCAGGATTTGAAAAGGTAGCACTGCCACAAGGAATCTATGAAAAAAATGATGCATATGCATCAGATATAGTATTCCGGTAATGTCCTGTGGCACCAGTTTTCATCTCTGAATACAATGATTAATTAACAAATAACTGTGAAAAACTCCGTTAATAATTTCATTTTGTTTGTTCATTGTAGTGGGACCACAAATCATTGAAATACAGTTTGCTAAATCCTTACTTGAGCCATGATTACATTTGAGTACTGGCTATTTGCCTTATACCTTCTCAGGAGTTCAGATTTGTAAATGAGAAGAATTAGTAATGATTGTTTAAACCTATGACCAAAATCAGAGGAGTAAGTATTGTGATTTTTTTTCAGATTTACCCGTCTTGTGTAGATGTTGCATGCATTGAAACCTTAACGCTGGAGAAATTGTGTTAACGTATACATGGACTGCAATGTCTTGTTATTGTGTTTGTTTTCAGAATTGGTTTCTCCTTGAATGAAGTGTGTTTAAATCTTGCAGAATATTTGGAATATGTAAGACTTTAATATTTTTTAAAATGCATAGGAAGATTCTCATTGTATGTATACAGAAAGTTTATTGATCTTTTTAAAGACTTCCAAAGAGGAGTGCAGATTGTACAGTAGATATATTGCATAGAAAATGTCCTGGAAAAATTCATTACCGTGGGGAGGAAGGCTTCTGGGATTAGTGGACACCAGCTTTTCGCTTCAAGCAAAGCAACTGAGTTCTGATTTGGGTCAATGGTGACAGAAACTCTTACTGGGATCCCACCCTGAGCCTGTTAAAATCAATGTTGCTGTGTCACAATTTAATTGGAGTAAGGATGAGGCCTCAGGTGCCGCACTCCCGTGCCTCTGTGCTCTTAGGTTCTGACAGCTCATCGTGGATTTCCTTTTTTCAGCTCTGCAAGTGCAAAACAGAATAAGCTTGCTACAGGATGTGTTAACAAGCTTAACATTTTTGAAGGTAGTTATTTCACTAACAGTGTGATCCTCTCTATATTTAGAAGCCTTTAATGGCTATTGCCATCCTTCTATGTTTCTGTCATTAGAATAATTTGATAAGCTTTCATGGCATTTCGCAATTTGTTTTGCGTGCGCTTTGCATGGGTAGTTTTGTGACCTTTCTATTTTTGAGATGTAGGGCAGTAACGGTAATGTCAATGTGTTCTTGTGTGCTCTTTGCCAGTACCTTGGGTGTGGGCAGGGGTTAGGTCTGGGAGCAGCTCCATTCAGAATAACATGATGTGCAAGACAGAAACCGTAAGAATTCCTGTGTAGTTTGTTAAGAGGGGGAAAAGGCGTTCTGCTCTTAGGAGCTCAGCTTCCTAGGTCGGGAATGGACCGTGCTGGTTATTCCTTCAGCAGAAAGGGCTGGTACCTGATTGTATTGCAGGTCACTGGGTACTTGGTTACTTGGTCTGTCTTGGGTTATTTTGAACAGCTATGGTGGTTCTGTAGCTGGCTGATGGGGAGCGCTGAGCACTTAGAGCTTGTTAATGCGTCTCAGCTGGATACCAAGAAATTAAACGTTGTGGATTTGTCTTCTACTCTGCTGGGAGCTCTGTTGAGACGATGTGTTTTGGGTTTCCTTTTCCACTTTAGTTTTTCCTTTCTTGTTATTGGCATGGTTTTTAAATTGCTCTGTGCCCTCTGTTTTCTCCTTGGGAGAAGATGCTGGGCTGTCTTTTACTCCTTTATTGATTATTCCATAAAGTTCTTTCCCATGAGTATACTGGCTTAAACCCAGACATTCAGGGGTCGAAGATAATGTGGTATTTTGTTCTAGCTTATTGATATTAACAGTTCACAACATGCATTGTAGGTATTCATGCAAAAAAACCTAAAACCTGTTAGAGGTTCTGACAGTAAGGCATAAGCAGGGTAGAAGCTGGATCAAGTTAGGCACTCAGGAGAGAATTAAGTCTGCTAGTATTACCCGAATAATGTGGTTTACAGTTGATTTCAGACAGGAAAGGATGTAAGTCTGTGTGGTCCTCAAGCACAGTGGATGACGTTGTTCCAATGCATGTTTTTATGAATAGCATTTCGGCGGATAACGTTATGGGCACAGTGTGCATTAGCACATCGTTGTAGTTGATCCTGTGTTCATGTGATTTACTACCCCAGATTCCTGTGGCCGGGTTTGGTCTCCTGTTTGGTTCAGTTGTGCTGGGGATGTAATTTGTGATGGGTCCTAAATAAAGGCATGTTGCTCCTGAAAGGTGGTGTTCCTCTCGCTTCTCAAGCCCTGGTGCACAAAAGGCAGCACAGATTGCACTGGATCTGCAGACAATCCAAAAGAAAACGTGATTAGTTTTTCTCTGGATCAGCAATGCGGACTGGCCTCATGTTTGCTAGATCTGATGGAGGGGAGATGGCTGTAGGTAGGTAAATGGGTACCTACAGACACTGGAGGAGACCCTCCTTTCAGGAGCTCGGAGTGAGGCTGGCTTAATCACAGCATGAAACTTCCCTCTTGGTTTGTTATTAAACACAAGCTGCAAATAGTTAGATCCCAGTGTAACAACTACTATCTCAATTAGCATTCTGTAAACATGCAGATGAGCTGCTTTCGCACATCCCTGTGTCTGTTTCTGCAGTGTTGCACTAGTGATGTAAAACCTGAACTGATGGTGATTGTGGATATCTATATGCACAGCTGTACATATAGACTATATACATCTATATGTATTCCCAATGATGTAGGGAAGAATAGGGTTTCAAGATTGATACTTGAAAAAATTGCATAGCTATGAAATTCATGCAATGCGGAGAGCTTAAATAAGCACGACTTGGGTTTTTTTTAGTATTCTGCTGTATAAATCAGACTGAAATGGATCTTAGGGTCTTTTGTGCTCTTTGAACAGAGGTTAATAGAATTCTGTCAGCATTATTTTGCACACTCCTATTTTTATTGTAGATGTGTGTGTATTTTACAGTCTGTTGTGGCATAATAGTGAAACATATAAATATTGAAAAGATTGTTTTTCAACAACTTTTTATACTTAGAATTTTCAGTGTGGCTTTTTCTTCTTCAGATTGCCTAAAGAACAAGGTAAAGGATATTATATCTTTGGAAAGACATAAACCAAAAGGGGCTGAATTGTATGTTATTTAGGGTTGCGTATTTATAGGTATTCGCTTGATATACTAGCAAAAGAGGGAAAATAGGATACATAATTTTCCAATTCTAGTTTTAGAACATGCGTTCGAAGTATGTATGTGTGTGTTGCCTTTTGTGTTATTTTTCTAAATTTTTTTTGTGGTTTGATTTCAGAGCATATTTTACACCGTATGCTGTAATATTTGAATTAAATGATTCCTTGCAGAAGTGGCCATCAGGATTGGTATTAAGCTAGGAGGAGCTGGAAGGTGGACAGGCAGCTAAAAATTAAGGAAAAAAAAAATCATCCTGTTTCTTTCCCATTAAAAACTGAAATTAACCACTATATTCTCTAACTTAATCCTATTTGAACTTTTTTGCTAAACTGTTGTACTTCCGTTATTCAAACAATCTTGGACATAATTTTCGCCATTGTATTTCTGCCTAGACTTCCCTATAAGCCCTCAGAGTACTTTCTGCTAACCATTGTTAGATTTTTCTTTCTTAAGAATTGTATTAGTCATGGTTTGCATTAGATTTTTCCATTTCCCTGTTCCACGCTGCTTTGTCAGTCACAACCATTGCACACAGATATGAGCACTGGGAGGAGGCTTAAAGATTGTTGGGGTTTTTTTGATCTAATTGTTTAACTTGGCTCTGGAGCCATACCCTCACGTCCCTCAAATTATTATCTATCCAGAAATCATGATTCTTGCACTAAGCATGGCCTCCAAACTACCTTCTGGCTTTGCAGCTCGTAAGGGCTGACTGCAGGCAAAAAACCTTGGGAGTGGAAAGCAGATTCCTTTATGCGCTAGATGTGGAGATTCCCCTATGGCAGCCACATGTACCTACTCCAACCTTCAGCCAGTTTTCATGAAGTCTTTGTCCTTAGTCTGAAACGGTGGAAGAAAATACTTGGAGACAACTAATGGCCTTTGGCAAGAGGTAGAACCCATATAGGCAATTGCCAGACACAGCAGAAGACGTAGCTGGCAGGTGGGTGGGATTGAGCAGCGTTATTTGCAGTTATAGGGGGAGGCTTCATTCTCTAGTGTGTGGGTTTTTTTGTTGTCTCCCTTGAAACTACTTGATAGTAGTAGTTCAAACCTGTTGATTTAAAATTTAGTACTGAATTTATTTTTTTTAGTTTTACACATTTTGCCAAAAATGATACATTAACCCTGCAGACATTAATTATTAACTATACCTGAATGTAATACATTTGATAAATTTTTACTTGTATTAAAATGCCAAAACCTAGGTTTTTAAAATTTTATTTATTAGTGGAAACTTTTATATTCGCTCTACAAAAAGACCACCTAACCCATTAAAAAAGGTGTTTTATTCATAGTGGTTTGGACAGTGAATACTCTGTCCTATCCTCTAGCATCTCCAATTTATGCAGCTTTGGAAGTGAAGAAACATTTTCTAGTTGTTCACATTGAACTAAAATATTGAATAAATTAAAATGAAGGATTTTTATATTGACTGATGAAACTAAAAAGACACAGTTGGCATATAACAGTACATTGGTGCTGCAGTAAATTTTGGTCCCCGATGCTTAGCCATAGTTTTCAACAGTTAAAACTTCAAGTACAAACACACAGATATTACAGTGTAGCTTCACTGAGAGCTGTTTTATAAGAAATTCAAGGAGCTGAGTTTGCCTTTTCTGGAGAAGGACTTTCTAGAAAGCTCTCTGGTGTACTTGCTGCTACTTGTAGAGGTGCTGTACTGTGTACCACAGGTTGCAATATTACAGAATTTACCCAGTTTTCCAGTTTCTTGAATCTGTGGAGGGCAAGCAACAAAACACTTTACAACCTTCATGTGGCATCACAGAGCTTTCCCCCATCCCCGCTCCTATTCAGATTGAAGTCGAGGAGAGTTAGATACTTGTTGCATGAGATCTGGTTGTTGGCTGTAACTAGATACTACAACCTATTACAAGTAGGTTGTAATAATTGCTTTCGGTAACTTAAGCAGTATCCAGTGATAGAGCATAGAGACCAAGGTTTCCTTTAATGTGTGGTGTCTTTAATGTTTTAATGTCTGTAAATACATTTATTGGAAGCTCAGGTAACCGTGTGAACTCAGGAATAAAATACTAGGCTACTTGATGTTTTTCTTTCAATAATTTAAATAAAGATACACTTAAGCCTTACTTAATGCTCTTTCTTAATGTATGTTGCAACCTGTTTGAGAGTAAATATAAATTTTGCTGATAAGTATATTCAGTTTTGGATTTGGCTGAAATTTCTACTTGGGGATTCCCGCTAGGGACAGGTTAGCCCTGTTCTCCTTATGCCTCAGGGCATCATCTCACTGGGAGCTCCGGTTTGGCTCTTCTGTGATTTTGGTTTTTTTGCCCTTCTGTGATTATACGTAATGACAACTTGATTCAAACGAGTAATAGGATTCCTTGTTTTAAAGGAAGGGCACTGAGTTGCCATTTGGTAGAGTACTTCAGACACAGAAAGAAAAAAATCAAACTTTTTTCTGTTTACAAGCAGGCTATATAAAACTAGAGAGCAGGGATAATCTTCCAGCCACTTCCCATAGTGGAGGAAATGCAGTGAGCATTTCTTCTCTCTGTTTTTCCTTTCTTGATAGAAAGAAAAGGCAGACAGAGTTAGAGAATCTCCTGTAATTTCTCTACACAATACTGATGTCTGCTGGCACTTTTCTCAAGATGTTACATACCTGAAGTAAAGAAATATTTAACTTAGTCAAACCTCCCATGGTGTGGAAGTAGTTAAGCTACTCTAAAGTTTTAGAGTTAAAACAAACTTTACATCTCTTTGGAAAAAGCATTGCTGTTAGACCAGTAGAAACTGAAAAGCCTGCTTTTCAAACCATTCTGATTAATTCAGCTAATGTTTTTCCTTGAAAAGCTTCAGTCGGTGAGACACTGCTATGTACATAAACGTAGTAAAACGCTACACCATTTCATTTGCAGTGTCACAAGATTTGGACCATGAATATGAAAATACACATACATACGTACACAAACATAGAACCAGACTGATTGCAGAGTAAGAATATTAGGATGCATGCCACACAGCCTTTGATAACTGCTGGCACACGGCTTCAGCACATGAATTTGAGTTCCTAAAACCACCTGGTAGGTTGAGTTGAAAAACCTTTTGAAAAATACATCAAAAAGTTGCTATGGCACTGCAGGGGATACTTATGCATAGAATAAAAGAACTAGTGTAGTGTTCTGTTCAGCAATTCTTCACCCACAAACATTTCTGAATTCTAAAAGTATTTTGACACTTCTGTGTTAAAACACTACTTAGTATTAGTACTTAGCATTTTGCTTTAACTCTTTTAAAGTAAAATCAAAGTCAAACTCTTAGTCTTAGATTTCTTTTACATCTTTAAAAATATCCTGTAAAAACGTTTTGGATAAATTCTCCGATTCCTTTCCTGAAAGGCAGTGTGGGTGCCTCTGAAAAGTAGTAATCTTCTGCATTCTTTTAATAGAATTCTGATTGTATTGTGGGGAAAAGGAAAATATAGTACGTATATGAATATGAAGGAGAAGGGAGGTTTTAGCAATTCCATATGGTAAAGCTATCAGAATTACATGGCTGTATGTTTCTGTTGTTGACTGCAGGTAGATTTTGCGTAAATCCAGTTTGACAGGGGCATGAGGAAGACCATTGGGATTTGCCTGTGGCATATCCAGTGGCCCAGATTATTTGCATTGAAATCATAAAAAGGACAGCAATTGTTTCTCTGCTTCGCTGATAGCTGCAGAAAGTGCAGATGATATTGAGGTTTTACGTTGGTTTATACGTCTGTGCAAATTGCTTTTTCTGCTTCTTCTCTGACACACAAAATTTTGTGGAGATACTTTTGGCTCAAAATTGAAAATACCAAAATGGATTTTAAAATACTATTTCTGATTCTGGCTCCTTTCTTGAAATTTGTTTTGCAAACGTAAGTAGCATGATCATCAGGTAACTTGTAACTAACTAGTAACAAAGGCAGATATTTTCTATATTACATTATGAAATAATTTCTGCATTCCAAGCTGTCATTTATGTTAATATTTCAGTGCTTTCTTAAAGTAAATCAGTGAAATGTACAGACTCATTCAAGAATCATCACAATATTCTTGATGCATGAAATGACTCGTGTAAACAATAGGAACGCTGTGTGATATGGACATGTACCAGACAGGAAAATAGAGAAGTGCTGAGACTACCGACTGAAATCTCACTAGCCTCATTGCTCCAAAAGTTGATAAACATGACAAATAATACATTTTGGCATAATGCTTACTTTCTCTTAAAGAAGTTGGTTGCATTTTTCATTGTATATCCACCATTGATTGTTTATACAAGGCAATTTTACTGGACATTTTAGACAAGAAGCATAAAATCTCAGAATCAGCTAGTAGAGTGTTTTTAAGTACCTAAGTGGTTCTCAGCATGTTTTCAAAAAGGACATTAAATAGAAAATTTTATAAAAAGAGAAGCTTTGTTCACGTACAGACTTCATGAAAAGATGCTTTTCCCCAGTAGGCTTCTCCAATTGCTATTTATTGTTTACTGTTAAAAATGTACCTTGCTCTCTTGGGTTATCTATCTTCAGATTCTGAGTATTGGATCTTCTTTTAAATTTTACATAGTGTCAGTGTTTAATTAACCTTCAAAACTTCTGAGTAAACAATTTGAACATCTAAAGTACTGCCGTTGCAGAGCCTGCTTACTAGATCTCATTTCATTTAGTTTTCTCTTTTTCATTTTTTCATCATGGGATTAAGAAATGTTGGAACCAGAAATAGTGTATTTGCAGAAGAGTTTCTTTTATGCTCTGGGTCAAAGTAGTATCACTGCCTGCGTTACACAGAGTTTACAGAAGTCTCTTGTATTAATGCTGTTATCTTTGTCAGCTGATCTGGTGAGTCCGTCAGACAGGATGTTTTGACAAGAACTGTTTTCCAGCAAAGTTCATTGCTGGGGTGCGTTCATCGTGTTTGCAGTCTTTGTACACAGTTCCTCCGTATGTTAGACTGAATGTGAAGTCCGCAATCAGGTGAAATTGTGGTCATTGTTAAACAATAGAGAATCTAGGACCTAAGATGTTTTCTAATTAAGTAGCCAACATCGTATGACCATCTCGTTATTTAGAGCAACTGTCCACTTGTGTGGTTTAACTGTCATTTAAAATGATGCCAAATTGAAATGATGCAATTGAATGATGCTCTGAAATTTATGAGAGATGCTTTCAAGCCATTGTTTGAGTGGTTCTCAGACCAAGCTTTTGAGTGTGGAATCTATTGTAGGTAGAAACAAAATGATCATCTGAAGTTCCATGAGCTAATAATCGTTAATAGGCACACAGATGTGAAGACTGTAGGGCAGTAATTAGGGCCCCTGACAGCTGTCATATGGAAGCATCACCAGTTGTAAAGGACACTTGCGTGTTGTTACAATAAGGACAGTAACCTCTTTATAGGTTCCGGAATCTCTCTTTCTCCTCCTTCTAGGAAAATTTAAGAGAATTAGTAGAGAAGAGAACTTGTGGTTTCGGGTACTGACTTTTTTTTTTATGTGAAGAACTGATTCTATCAGGATGAATGTAATCAATCTAAGGTTATGACTCCACTTTTCATCCTTTCTACTTGCAGTATATGAAAACAGATCAGATATCAAAATTCATGTGTGTAAACTAAACCATCATCTGATACGAATTACTGGTATAACCTGCTATTAGCAAGATGTTTCACACAAGTTTCTGTGGCATTATATCTGCTGCTTTGCTGGCATCTGGAAAACCTTAGGACTGTGATCATGATGTTTCTATTATATTAACATACTCTCTGTTGATCCACGTGAGGCACTCCAGGCTTGTAATCTCAGCCCCACCTGACAGAGTCTCTTAGAGCTGACAGCAGAGCATGGTCCCTAGAAACGTAAAAGAGATTGTTACAGCATGTAAGTTGAAGAGCTAACCTTGCAGTCTAGCTCAGATTTACCTTCTGCTCGTCATCTTGCTTGTGCTGTCACACGGGTCCCCCTGCCAGAGCACCCTACAAAGGAACTGAAGTCAGCATCCTTTTCTCTTTGAAAGGTAAGAGTTCTTCTAAACAACAAATGTCTTCACAGACCGAGTTTTCATGGAACACGATCATTAGCGGTTGCTCCCAGTAGGTTATTGTCTTGTCTACCTTCAGTTTTGTATCCGAATGGCTGTATTTGATCAAATTTCTGTGGTGATATTCGGGTTGTGTTTGGATGGAAATGCAGATTTGCAGGGTAAAAGAAGACCATCGCATCCAAAGGTGCTGCTTTGATATCACCTATGTGACAGTCTCACCAGCAGCAGCATTACCACTAATACTCTAACTGCTGGGGCTGAGTTTAGGATGCGTCATCTTCTGTGATTTTGTTTAAACAGCCACATATATTTGCTCCGTAGAAACTCTCAAATTATTTCAAGATGCCGCAAGTAAATAACAGCTTTTTAAATTATAATAAGCTAATTAAATAAAACAGAAATTATAAAAGCTCTACAGGACTGATAAACAATAAGTGTTATTTCTAGACAGACAACACAAATAGCCTTCACTTAAAAATTTCAGTGCATGCTTTTAAATTAAAATTAAATTAAATCTTTTCTTAAGGCCATAAAATTAAATATAATTATCTAAAGATAATTTTCTGTGAATAGAAATCATAGCTTTAATCATTCTTTCAAAAGAATGCATTCACTCATAAATAGACTGAGTTATTGTTCCATCCTATTTCATCCCACATGGCCAGAGAGAAAGAGAGTGCATGATCAGAGTTTCATAAAAAGGTAAAGCTTAAATTTTCTTCCCTCTCTCTCTTTTTAGTGCTCTTCGGGACTGAATCCATTAGGAGCCAAACAAAGCACATCTGTGTTGTTGTCCCTCCTGACTGTCAGCATACAGTACATTCAAATATTGCAGCCAGAAGGCGTTTTACAAAAACAGCTTTCAAGATGTGCTCTTGAAATGCGTTTGTGTACTCATTATGCAGCGCTATCTTTTGTCAGTGGGGAGTTCTGTAAATAAAACACCAAGGTCTAATATTGCAGTAGCTGATAGTAATAAAGTAAACTAAAATAATCCGCTTCTCTTTATGCAACTTCCTCATTTACAACAGTGACCAGTGTATAGGAAAAAAGAACAAAAGTTATTTTTTGTTATTTTTTGTAAAACCTTGGAATATCTAAAGTGGCTTTGCAGGAGAAAATGCCGCGGTTGTTCATAAACATAACAGGATTGACATCAATCTGCCACTTTAACTACCTTATGTTTGACCTGTTTGAGTAAAACAATTATTTTGCATCTATGTATGCAGACAGAAAGACTACAGCTGCCTGGAATTTATAGTCCTTTCTGTTCCCAAACTCAGAAGAATTGTTGATCCCAGAGTCCCGCTACGAGGTTGGTAAAAATGAGTTCTGTAATTCAGATTTTATAGGTTAAGAAAACAAAATGGGTGCTTGAATATTTTGGGGACGTTCATGGGACTATAGGTGAAAGTTTGCAGATAAAACAGTCTATTAGACCATGTTTTCTTTGGAAACATGTTTTTCTGGCATCAAAAACAGTGCTTGCAATTTATAAAATTAACATTGAAGTATCAAGTTCTTTTTCAAAATATAAAGGAGAAAACAGCACAGGTGAATATATTTGCTCTAAGTGCTGCTTTAAAAATTAATTTTAAACACTCTCTATTGTATTACAGTATTATTGGATGGCATTGTAAGAAAAAAGTCCCGTTAATTATTTTCGCCACATATTTGTAAAACAATACTATGCAATAAGCACAGAACATGAAGTAATACTAAGGTCTCAGAATATTGAAACACTTTAAAAGAAAGAAAAAAAAAAAAAGAAAACCCAACAGGTGCAGCACTGCACTTTGACTTTTCAGAGAAATGCTTCCTTAAAGGTACTTACCTCTTCAATAACTAATTTAAGAAGGAAACATTTGGATGAGATGAACTTCTTTTGTACAAGGAGCCTTCATTAGGGACCTTACAAAGGTGGACTTGCTTCTGCTGCATTCACATGAATGAATCTAGCAGTACGGGAATATCCCCCTGGCTTTTCAGTGCTGCTGCCCTATTTTTATACTCAGTAAATGTGCTTTTGCTGAACCTAACAATAATATCTACTGGAGAGACTGCCTCACAACTGGGCATTGAACTTCACTTTTTCAAACCTTTGTTGGTGGGACACTTGCTTTCTGGGTTGCTATTCTGTTAGCATGATGAACTAATTGACCTAGCAGGACTCCCTGTGGAATTGCAGCTTCTGCTTAGATCATCAGGAGTACAATTTGTTGTTTCATTTCCTCTTCGAGTCCCATCAGGGAAATTGAATTGTGAAAAGACTACCTACTGGGAGCATTCAGCCCTCATGACTGAATAAGTAACTTTATTTTTTTTTTCTTTTTTTTTTTTTTCTTTTTTTGGTACTGTCTTAATTAACAACAAAAAAGAGACTTTGTTATGAGGGAGTCTGCTGTGATTCTGATACAGATGACTAACCCCAGTTATAGGAGCACTTGATCCACACGGCCTCCGGGGGGACTGGGGGCCCCTGCGCAGGTGCAAAGTTAACACAAAGCTTCAACAAGCTCTAAGTGCTGCATTCAGGGGAACTTCTCAAGTGTTACTAGACCATCACCGAGGCTCAAGTCTGCAGGTATTAACTGTTTGGCAAAAAAAAAAACAAAACCATCCCAGGGTGAGAGGTCTGGCTTGTCTAGACTTTTAATTAGTACCATTAATTAACATTAATCGCTTGGAGCAGTTTGTACTTATCAGTGAAAAGATACGGCCCTTCGAGTTTTCTGTGCTCTGACATCGTAAGACAGTGATGTGATCTTATTATTAAAAAGGCTGCTTGGTGCTTTTTATTAACAGGATGCACATCTCTTACTTTTTCCTGGCCCTGAGCTATATTCTGTTAAAATATGCTGACAATATATTCTGTTTAAATTTGTATCTTTGCACTATTAGACTTATTTTTCCCCAGTCTTTTCGAGTTCACTTTTGCGTACAGGTGAAAAAGAGTGATTTTGTAGCTGCTCACTAAAAGGAAAATTTCCTAGGTTTTTCTTAAAGGAAACAGGGGAATAAATTCTCCTTTTTGAAAGTTTAATGCTGACAAGCCATTTCAAAGTTCCAAGTTCCAAAGCAGAAAGCAGAGGAAAAATAATATTACAGAAAGCTCTCCCGGTATGGAGGCAGTTTCTTCAGCATAAATGTTCTCTGTATTCTCAGTTGTGAAATTTAGCATTTTGAAGTAATAACAACTTTGAAATCGTAATAGCTGTAGATTTGCTGTAGGAAGCTGAAGGCCAAGGAAAGATGGCACTAGAGAGGCCATATCCATGATATACTAATCAGTCTTCGTAATAAAATGAAATTCACAGGGAGGAATCAAATTTTATCTTTGTTTGACACAAGTTCATATTACTAGGCTTATGAGGTAAAAATAATCTACGATGTTGTGTGATTTTTTGACTTCTGCACTGAGTTTTAGAGGTTCTGGGACTGAGACTAGTATGAATAGCAAGATGTTCCCTGCAGTTCATCAAGGGAAGGCTCTGCCGGCATGGAAGAGGACAGAACTTGCTTCTGTCAGTAGAAAGACAGTAGCAGCCGTTTTAATTTTGTTTGCTCCTGTGCCTGAATTTGGTCTTTGCTAATGTAATGTTGTGTTCCGAAGTGAAATAATGTTTCTATTTTTCTGAGAAAACTATAAAACAGAGACGACATCTCTAAATTCCCTTTTCTTCTCCTGTTTGTTCTTACTATGCTTTTTTATAGTCTTTCCACGTTATTTCTGAATATTAAATGTGAATTAACATATTGAAACCTGCTGGACACATACTGAAATGTCTCCAGAGGGCACTTATCTGACTTGTCCATCCCCATAAAGGTGATGGACAGAGTGCCAGCTGCTGTGTTGAAGGACGGTGGAGGTAGGAAATGGGGCGACGCAGCAGCGTGGGTCCAGGAGAGCAAAAGGGAAAGAAGGGGTAGGATGGTGAGCAAAACCAACCTCATATTTGTCTCTGAAAGTGTTGTATTTTTCGCATGTTCCTGGAGAAGACAAAATACAAGTTTTTTCAAAGGCAAAGAATAAAGGTACAAGTTAAGGTCTGGAACGCAGCATTATTTTGCCATGCTTATTGGTCATGGCTTAAAATCAAATGTGCTTATTTGGCTGTTATAGCTTAAGGAGTACCACTTCCAGAAATTTGGAGATAGGCATTCTATGGGTTTCATGTTCATTCTCTTGCCCTTGGATTCCTGGGTTTCATCCATAAAATATACAGATACTTCAAAGCAGGGATATATCAGAAAAATTTCTTTGGTTGAAAAGGCTGGAAAACTGCCTGCGGTGCAGAAGACGGGATTAGAATTTTGTTGAGTGTAGTTTAGTGATGGCTTGTGGTGTATGGTGTTTGGGTTTTTCTTGTTTACTATTCCAGATGGACACATCTATGGTGCTGAGTTTCAATGCTCATCAAAAGACCCGCCAACAATGTAGTGGACAGTTTTTTGTTAGTGTTACGCCAGTTCCTCTATATTTGGACCTTTCGGATAAATA
The DNA here is from genome assembly GCA_013399435.1 of Arenaria interpres. NCBI lineage: Eukaryota > Metazoa > Chordata > Aves > Charadriiformes > Scolopacidae > Arenaria > Arenaria interpres. Next base: position 43,361 of record VXAK01022301.1, read on the forward strand.
GATTTTCATTCCAATTTCTTGTATATAAAGGATTCACGAATACAACACAGGCAAACATTGTTTTCAAAGGAGACAGATATCTGAAGAAGGTAATCTTTGGCCATGATGAAAATGTTCTTCCCTGCTTGAGTAGAACTGTATGTGGCCCACTAATCATGTTTTTCTCTTACAAAAAAATTCCTATCATTTTCTTGAGGTTTGAATGAAAATTACATAAAGTATGACATTCCTTTGGCTTCCATGTGAGGAATAGGTGTTTTGTATGTAGAAAATTATCCTGATAAGTCCAAATCTTACTGAAACCAGTGGATCTCTTATAGGAGGAAATTTGCTTCAGTCTTAGCAGGGGTTTTCACTCTTACAGATTGTTACCAAGTTATCATGCCCTTCTCGTGCAGCTTCAAAACTGAGTAAGTCCCCTGTTTAATCAACTCATTCAATGTCTTTTAGGATTTTAATTTCAGGATAGTTGAGCAAATGTGTCTAGAAACCTTATTAAACAGATCTGTCCTAGACTGAGAATGCATTTATATCAGAGAATTTCCCTTTTTCATTTTATAAAGGAAGGATGGTAGTCTTGACCCTTTGCAGAAAAGGAGAACGTATGTGTGTGCCTGAGTGTGTATCCATACACATACATCTAAATATATATATATATGCACATATATATGCGCACACCATTTTTAACACATGGAGCAAGACTTTTTGCCTATATCAAGTTATTTATCAATTTTATAAAAAAAGTTCATTATCTCTAGGTTGTGTGTTGCCAAATAAAACAAATGATCCCAGTTCCCAGCCAAACAGTTTAGCAATCCAAAATATCCCTTTGAGATCTGGAGACCCTCAGGCTCCATCTGTGGGTGAACCGTTATACACTTGAATGAAGAATGATGTCTTTAAAATTTATTTACTTATCCTTAATGGGGGATACTCAGAGACATGACTGGTCTTGGTGAAAGTTAGAGAAGCCATTGTGTTCCTTAGTGTTATGTTGCCTCTCCTTCTGTCCTAGGTAGTTGTATTCCTGATACGTCTGTCTCTGTGCTGGAAAATCTTAAATAAGATTGAGGATGTGGCCAGCAGCACTGCACTGTTTCTAACTGAATCTTGTTACGTCACTTCTACGCTACCCAGCTTGGGCCACAGAGACATTTTTCTTTTTGATCATAGCTCAGTCTATATGCTGCATGCGGCATGGCTGGTTTATAGAGGTGCAAAATAAACATACACTAAACTACAAGAAATCTCTTTAGGGAGTTTTGAGAAGTATCAATATTATTTGCACATATGATGGAATTTTCCAAACTGTCTCTTTTTGCTGCTGCTGTTGTTGCTTTTTGTTTTGCCTGGCTTGGAAGAAATCTGCAGTTGAAATTCTGATGTAATTGTGTTTTAATTTATGCCAGTAATTTTCAGGCGCCAGGATAAGAGGTGCTTAAAAAATTACAAAGGAAAGTAAAGGCGAATAGTTGCTATTGTATAAGAACAGACATTAATGTAAATAACGCTATTAAGAAATCCAGAATGTTTATGCACACAGGAGATTTTGTTGCCAAAGAATTTAATATTCAATTTTCATTTTCTTTTTCTCTTAAATCAGATACTTTGATCAAAGCAGGCAGCATGCCAAATAGCTTTTTATCTTATAACAGAAAAATAATGTAAAATATGAAGTAATTAAATTTGAAGCACCTCATAATGAGGTGAAGAAGTGTATTCAAGAGGTGCTATGAAATGAATTAATTATTCGTGTTCATGGGATACTTGCGTTGCCTTCTGTGGCAGGTATTTGTGTTCCTGTAATCAATGTTAGTAATAGTAAGTAAAGTAATAAAAAGTAATAGTAAGTAAGTAATAAAAAGTTGCCAATTCTTTTTCATTTCAGAGTTTAAAGTTTTCATTCTCTATTTTCATAACAGTATTGTTGAGAATTAGTTAGTTGCTAGTTTGAAAAATAGAACTCAAAAGGGAGAGGATCCTTTATAATGCGTATAAAAAGGTATTAAAATTGCAACTTCCTTTCTTACAGAGTCAATTTAATGTAATTTTACATTCCTCACCAGCTCATCTGTAAAGCAGGATTGCGTTCCTGCTAAAAGAAAGCTATGATGTAATTTTTTAGAAAATAAATTAAAATCGTGTGAGTGGTAGTGTGTCTGAGAACTTTTAAGACGCTACATAACCATCTGTACAATGTAGTTTGTCATTACTGGGTTCTGTTTTTTACAGCTTTTTGCCTCTGGAAATTTTTTCATATTTGCATAGAAGAGCATTTATAGTAACTTGCATCCTAGTGCTGCAGTTGTGTGATTCTGAAGTGAGTCATCTGTATGCAGAGCTAGCAGAGTTCCTATAATTGTTTCCTCCTGTGTTTGATACAGGAGATAAGAGAATCTTTCAAGCCAGGGGAATTCCCAAATAACTGCCTTTCCCTTATTAATTACAAGTTATTTCTCAGTTCAGAATTTCCTTCCCCTCTTCCACATCAGTCTTGTTTGGTTTTGTTTCCCTGAACCTTCCTCCCAGCCTTGCTGGCCAAAGAGGATTAGCATCATTGTGATTAGTTTATATAGAATGTAACAACTGTGTTGTGAAGTTACAATACTCATGAGAGCTGTGACGTCTTGTGAGACTGGTCAGAATAGTTCCACCACAGTCATATTGTCCCCATTCAGAGAGTCCTCCCGTAATGTGACAATTTTATTTTCCCCTGAGGTATTGTCACTGGCTCTGCTGGGAAGGCTTTGGACCCACATAAGCAGCCCCGCACCAGAGTGGGCAATCTTCATAATCTATGTTTTGTATACATGCTTCTTTAATTTTATTTTATTGTCAAATTGAGTGGACATCTTTGAACCTTGCAGATGTAATGATCTGCTAATTTTTATTCACTTCTATGAACATTGTAAGTATTTAGTCCAACCTCATATACCAAACCCCAAAGATATTTTTATTGTTTTGTATTAGTACTTAGATACTTAATGTGTAGATGTTTTGGCTAACCTTTCATAAACAAATAAAAACAAAGAATCTGAATGACGTTACTGATGTAAACATGATGAGAATACAGTTTCTTACAGTACTTATTCTTCCATATTGATTTATTTATATTAAGTTGGTTTCTATTGATTTTTGGCAGGCTCAAAAAAGAATAGGCTTAGAAGTGGAGGGGAGAGATACAAAGGCAAAAGGAGCTTAAATCTGTGTTTTACTAAATTAGCAGCAGCTGGTGGTTTAAATGGCGTTGTGTAAGTGCAAATAGACATTACTACTGTCATTACTTAGAGCTTGCGGTGTGTAAGAAGGCATAGTGCTCAAGCAGGAAATATTCCTGAGTTCTTGCAAAATAGCACAGACCGGCAAAACTGCTGAAATGTTTTTTAAATTGTAGGAAAGAAATTTGTGACTCAGCGTGTGTGTTCTTTTGTTTGAGACTTTCTTGGTTGTGATATTCTTGCATGTTTTGGCTTGAACTGAACATGTTTCTTTGCCGTCTCTTCCTTCAGCCTCCCTTAAACAACTCCTGTTTTCCTTCTGTTCTGTCTCACAGCTATTCAGTACTGAGAGGATCCTCCTTAGCTGATCTGCAGGAGTATATTACATATCATGCACAGTATCCCCTGTAGCGAGATCGAGTTCCCAGAAATATATACATGGTTCATACTGAAATAGGTAGTGCCCACAGGTTGTTCTGTCTTTTCTGTACTTCTGGTAGGTTGTTCTGAACTTCCAGAACAGCGCTATCGCGCTTTCATTGATTAACTGATGTTTCAAGCTGATTGGGTAAGTCACTCAGATACACATTTTTAAAAGATTTAATTTAAACTCCAAATTACATTTTCATACACCATTAAGTGCCGGTTGCCATGTGAAATAATTCTGTGTTGGAGATGAATTTGTTTTAAGAATGTGTTTGAGGGAAGTATTACAAGCATAATGCAGTGAAGTGTATTTAGTCTTAGACATATTAATCCGTGCTACCTCTTTCTATACTGATAGAATTTTGTTGGATCTTTTGCATCTTTACCTGGATTTGCATTTTTTCAGTTATTGATAAAGTTCTTCTTCTGCCTAATTTTCGTTGTACTTGTGTTTAAGTGCGCTTACACTTTGGGCCAGCACTAGAGAGTTATCCAGGCACAGCTTTGACAGAGACAACTGTATTTTGAACTTCTGCATGTTAACCTATGGAGAGGGTCATCCTCGGTTGAAAGGAAAATTTGGTACCTGGTCCTTCAGGGGAGAAGCACGCTTGCCAGCTGAGGTGGGCTAAGCGGTATATTAGGCTATGGCAGCAGCAATAAAAAGTAGGGTTGCATTCCTGACTTCTGGCACCAAGAAGTTCAGTTTTCTTTGCTCTTGCTTAACCTTTACTTTTTTTCCCTCTCATCTACCTGAATCGCTTTCTTTCTGTGCATTTGGTAAGTGCTGTCAGGCAGTTCTGCCTTCCTTTCTTTCGGTTGTGGCCTCCAGATACTGCTGGATCCAGGTGAAGAAATAACAATGTTATTTATAAAGAGGAATATTGACCTAAGCAGAAGTGTGCTACCTTAGCATTACGTGTGAAATACACAGTATATGTAGAGCTACATTACGAATCAAGACCACTCAGTGTAATAATTTTCAAATGCCAGTGATTGTCACTGGGCCTCATTCAATGAAGGGGAGAGGAGCTTTAAGGCAAGGCAAATGATTAACAGAATATTAATTTGGCCTAAAATGCATAATCATAAAGCGGTAATTCAGTAGCCAACCTAGAATTTCTACTCATCTACCAACTCACATAACAGCAAAGGACTATAAACCATTAACTCATATTTGTACTAATCCAATTCCAGGTGCATGCTGCGTATTTTTGTAGTAATAAATATTAAATGGCATATATTTTAAAGAGCAGTGTGTGTCTTAGCATTCTTGGTAGGAAAAGGGAACTAATAAATTTTTGTCCTGGCACTGCTGTTGATTCACAGCATTGCTATGGGCAACTCACTTACCTTCTGTCTGTGTTTCTTTAGCCATAAAATAGAAATAACAGTGCTTATTTTCTTGCTTCCCACAGGAATTGAAAGAAATTTTAAATTTGTGTAACTCTTCAGAGAATGTTACTTTAATGCTCGTGTAAGCTTTTAGCTGTATCCAAGATAAACATATACAATGTTATTTTTAGAGAAATTATTTACAAGAGTTTTACAAATTTATTTGGTTTGATATTTTACCCAAGTAATAATTTTTTCATAGTAATAGAGCATGGTGTTTCCTTGTAAATAAGAAAGCTAATTAACTTGAGGGAGAAAAATGAACATATTCGTATTCGATAAAAAAAAATAAATCAGATTTTGACATTTCAATGTTATATGCATCTATTCCTGTAAATGATAGTACTGTGATTTCAGAAGAGCATAAGGATGCAGATCATTGTTTATGCAAAAAAGGGGAACACTACCAAAGCATTTTAGAAATTTCAGTTATTATTCAGATGAAAATGGATAAAAATAACATTCCTATTATTCATGCAGAGTTTCAAAGAATTGCTTACTGCATACTTCTTTCCTGAAACATATTAGTAGTGAAGAGATTACTTTAACCTGCAGCTAGAGATGGAGATAGGATCACGAAGAAGATTTTGGAAAGTTCATATGGGTTTTGGGATGTGTGAGTAGAGTAGTAGTTTGAGGTCTATGTATGTACGTAGAGGGTAAAGGAAAGTATTGGTAAGGTTGTAACAGTAGAGTGAAAAATTTGGCCCTGGAAATGACATTGGATAGAATGAGAGCTGGAAGCACTTGAGGGAACATGAAAGAATATGTTGAGCAAGCAAAGTTACATCTTGAGTGGGAGGCCCTCAAGATGACACCAAATGAGTTTCCCACAAACGTTGGCCCAAGAATAGCCCACCTGTGTCAAAATTAATAACTTTATAATTGAAATAATACTTAGAGTGTGTTTTCTGCAAGTCAAAAAGTTTAGTAGTGTTGCCCACTGACAAGTTGACATACACATAAACTTGATGAGATGATCTACAGCAACTTAAAAGTTAGTTTTTAGTTCTGCATACTACTAAAACTTGAGAATGTGAGAATAGGAAAATGTGGATCTAGCAGCTGAAAAGTGGCATTCCAAGGAATTGGCTAGGAGAATACTAACACCATAAGCTTACTAGATTTCAGGAAATAGAATTTTTGCAAATCTTAAAATATGCACTAAACAGCAGTCCCTGGAAAGACTGAAAATCACTTTTGTAAAATAAATACTTGCATTTTAAGACTTACTAAGCTGAGCACACCAGCAAATATAGTTCTACAAGACAGTAACTTTATTCTGGGGAACAAAAAGGAAGAGGTAGTCAACATGATTTCATGGAAAGAGCTCAGTTGACTGGAAAGGTAATCTACTCCACTAGTTTTGAAATGAAAGGAGGAAAAATGGAAAACTATTGCGTGGGTATATTTTTATTTTTTACATAATTTTTCAAAAGCATAAGGATTAGAAAACTTCAATTAGGTTTCAAAACAGATGCTGTAAATTTTCTTCTCTTGTCCTTTCCTGTAATAGATGTTTGGCAAGTCAAGTCCTGTTACACCTGTACAAATCCAGTCACACAAGTATTGCTGAAAACACTTTATTTCTGTGACTGAAACTAAAACAGCAGCAGAATGAGGAAGCAAGAGAGTACTTTTTTTCCCTCTCATTCTGTTGCTGTTTAAAATGAAAAAAAAACTACTTTGTAGAAAAACTTGCGTTAATAAATACTAATGAGTATATTGTTCTTGCAGAGTTATATGTAGGTGCCTAAAATTAGCTACTGTGATTAATCTGTGAATCAGAGGATGAAATCTTAGCCCTATTGAATTCAGTAATAGAAGTCCTGTTGAGTGCATACAATTAAATGCTTCCAGGATTAGGACACTCAGAAAATATTTAGAAAATTTGAACATCTGTCTGTGAGGTTCAATTTGATGACACACTTGCGGAATGTCAAAATTAGCATATATTTGTCTGTTTTACTGTACCAAGGTCTACTTCATCTAGTGTAGCTTACGTTCAGCATACTACCGTAAGGAAGAGAACAGTTTTCTGTAGCTCTGATAGTTGCATATTGAAATCACTGATTTTCTGGGGAAGGGTATAGTGTGTTGAGAGAGAGCAAAAAAAATTGTACTGCTAAAATAAAAAAGGGTGTGGTTGGGCAGAAGGTGCTATAAATCAAGTCGTATATATCTGTCATCTAGCAAACATTTCTAAAGCTATCAAACAACAAGGAGAAAAACCTGACTTGGTTTTCAGAGCACTGAGTCCTCGCTGTTGACTTCAGAGAAAGCTGCAGGTCTCAGAGTCTTGGTGTGTGATTGACTGCCATAACTGAGCATCTGTATGTCCAGAGTTCTTTACAGTAAACATTGGTAAAGAAGTAATCCAGTTAATAAAATCTAAATAAAGGTTAAAGTTTCTTTTTTTGCAACACTTTTTTTCCCTAAAAAAGGAGACAAAATCCTTTTAAACTACTGAAGATCCTGGAGTTAAAAGAAACACCGCACTTTCATGAACAAAATTCATAATTTTCTATAGAACTTGTACAGTACTTCATTGAAACCTTAAATGATACCTTGACAGTAGTTTTTTAAAAAAAATAATTGGTTAGAAGCAGGAAAAGCAAAGATTTTCCTATTTACAAAACTTAAATGCAAACACATTTAAGTATCACGTGGCAAATTTGTCACTTTTCAGACAAGCCTGGCCAGATCTGGCCTCCTCACCAGGCTCACTGGAAATGCCTTGTTCTTCTCTTCTGTTCTTCAAAAAACTGTGTACTTGATACTGCTGCAAACAGTAAACATTTTAATAGAGTGCTAATTGCCAGTGAAGGTGGAAATAGCTAACGTCTTTAATTTATCCTTGTCTGGCCTAACTGAAGGTTGTATAGAACTTTGACGACTTTCAAAGCTAAATCATGGTCAAGTTCCAGGTGCGTGGTAGAAATGCATGATTTGGGGTGAAAGAGATCTGAAAATCTGAAAAATTCGACAATTCTTGCTGAAAGTGTAAATTCATATAATGTAATGTTGTCAAAGATAAGTCTTGATTTTCTTCAGGGGAGCCCTAAAGAAAAGTGGAAATGTGCTGAGAGGCCTTGGAAGTCCCACATGCTTTTGAATTTTTCCATCTTGTTTCATGACTATATGCGGTTCTGAGAAGTTACTTCCATTTAAGTTGGCCCTTGATGAGTAATAGTTAGAGGAAACAGTTTAAAAACAAATCCCAAAATGTTCACGTAATGAGGCTTGAGCATTACTTTGTTCTTCTTTTAATGAGATGATAGTAATTTGTAATTGGTAATAAGTAATTTGTAATTAAATAAGTTTAATTTATTTTCTGTTAATATGTAAGCTGACTTCCAAGGAAGAGACAGTTCAGATGCCTGGCTTTCGCTATTCACTTTAAAGTCAATTCATCAGTCGTGAAACTGGATGTAGTAAAATAAGACAAAGAAATTCAAAATAGACAGGATTCTGCAATTTTTGTTCACAGACAAAATAACATGTTGCATCAGGGGAAGTTTTGTATGTACCAGGATTAAAGATCGTGTCCGAAGTGTGAGCAGAGATAAAAGGGTATAGAAATGCTCTATCAGTCCTTTTCAGTTAACCTTTAAAGTCTATCAGTGTTAAGATTGTAAAATCAAAAGAAAAATGAAAATCTATTTAAAGGGCATATCTTTTCACTCTCGTGAAAAATGGAATCAATTGCTCATAGATCTGCAATGGAATTTGGTTGTTCATGGCAACAGTGCCACATATAAAAGACCCATGTAGAATATAATTTGAACTTGATTTTATGGATGTGGGAAACTGGCCTTTGAAGTGATCTCCATAGAGATTCTATTTGGCGTTCATAATATCTTATGAAATGGTCGTCTTAATGTCTTACTTATCTAGTGCCTAAAAGATGCATAATTGGAATTTTTTTTTTTAAATTCTACTGGGGTGTTACCATCTTTAGCACTGTTTGGAACTGTATTCTTTATGACCATACTTAGTAGTTTATTAAAAAATGCTAATCATTATTTTCTTTGTCTTTAGATTAATTTTGAACCTTTAAAATACTTAATTATGAATATGCAATCTGAAAGACGACACAGATTTTCAAAAATCTTGTAAGGCACTAATGCTGTCTTCCTTTTAGAGTATGTTTTAAAGCTGTGCTTCAGTCAGCAGCCTTTCCAAATGTGTATTCTCCAATAATCCAAAAACTGTGTCTAGTTTTGGGCTCCTTGATAGAAAAAGATCACACCCCAGTGGTTGGGAGCTGGAGTACATGAGGCAGAGGGGAACTTGGGTCTATTTAGCCTAGAGAAGAGCAGGTGAAGGCAGACCTTATCACTACCTACAACAATCTGATCGGAGGATGCAGAAAAGATGGAGCTATGCTCTTCTCAGAGGTGCACAACGATAGAACGAGAGGCAATAGAGAAATTGAATATATGCAATTCTGATCATATATAAGAGGGTGAAAATTCACCACAAAGGATGGCTGAACACTGGAGCAGGTGCCCAGGCTGGTTGTGGGTTCTCTTTCCTGGGAGGTGTTCAAGACCCAGCTGAATGTGGTCCCGAGCAAGCTGATCTGATTAGATCTGCTCTGAGCAGGGAGTTAACTAGAGACCTCTGAACATCCCTGTCTGCCCAAAGTATTCTATATTTCTATAAGCTAAAGTAATAGAAAACAGCAGTGGAGAATATGTGTTAAGTCATCTAACTGATTTCACTGCCAGGTGAGGACTTCTCTCTGCTGAAAATAATTTAAAATAACAAATTCTAGGATGAAATATATTTATGTTATGTCAGAACTATTTTCTGTGTACGTCTCACAAGACACTTAGGTCGTTAGTGTTTCCAAAACTCCTCTCTTTCTGTAGATGATTGCCAGAAACCCATATGGTCACATCCTTTCCTGTGTTGTTCATTTTTAAAGGGGTATTTTTTCATTATCTTCAGAATGTACAGACTCTGCATTTGTTATGACTTTTGCTGTTAAACTTTCTCCAGGATAACATTGACAAGGTATATAATGAAGAAAGCATTACGTATGTATTGCTCGTCCTTTCCCCTCCCAAAACACACACTATTGTAGCCTCAAATACTTAAGCAACTTAGTTGCTTAAGGTACAAAGGTATGTACATTAAATAACTTTCTAAAGATTACAAATGCTGCCCAAGTGGTTTCTGTATACAAACAAATTCTGGCTTCAGAGCCTCTGCTTTAATTCTTTGAGAGGATTCTTCAACTCTTCTTCCACAGAAATTGATTTTATGGACAGTTTTCCTTTCTTCCTAGCGAATTCAATTTGTAGGCAGTTACAAAGGCTTTACTAAACCCCCTCCATGCAACTGTCTTTATAGGTAAGCAGTTTTATGGATTACAGAAATTATTTATCATGTTACACCTGAAGCCAAGAACAATTGAAGAATATTTGGAACAAATGGACTCAAGGCTGAAGACTGACTTAGCAGGCACTATAAAATATTAATTTGGTTAGATAATTTTTTAAGTACAGTTCTGTCTAGGCAGATTTGAAATCGGAAAAGAATAAAAATTGTAGCTTTTCAGGTGTGTTCTTGTGAGGTTTTGCAGTAAGATATCTTAGAGCTATTGCAAACATATCAATTTGCTATGATGTGCTGAATATAAACATACTAATGCATCTGCATATATAGCAAAATATTGTATATGGTTAAGGGATGTAGTTGGTACTGGGTCTACTTCTGTGCAGCACTTCAATCATTTTCCTTCCACATTAACTCAGGAATCCTGTGTGCTGCTTTGTGGGAAAAAAATGCCATAATGATTCACAGTCTGTGAATTGTTGTCTGTATGGGTTATTGGATGTCTCATATAAAGTGTATAGAACTTTAAAACTGTGTTTTAGAGTGCAGAATCATTATTCTTATGTAATAAGTTTCTGCAGTGTTTGTTGGGAGTTTTGGTGGGGTTTTTATTGCCCTAAAGTCACTTCCTTGTCTCCTGATATCAGTTGGTCAATTTATGACAACACAAGTGTCGCCTCCTCCAAGCTTACAGCAATGCTGTTCCCTCCATTAGCTCACACTAATTAAGTATTCAGTGCCTCAGTAAGGAAAGGTCTTTGGAATCTCGTTGAATGACCACGTACATGACTGAGGAGTACAGCGCCTCAGTTTGTCTCTTGGAAACTGATTAATCTTATGGAAAAAGGAACATAATCTGGTTAAAATCTGTTAAAATATGTCTTACTGCAGTTGGTCCAGTGGGGCTATGGAGTTGGAAATGAGAAAGACATTTTGAAACCAAAAGTGCAGGTTTCTTTCATTCGATGCAGTAATTGATATGGAAGCACAAAGACAATGCACAGCCCAGGCATTAGAAAGTGTTAAGAATTTTCTCTTTAGAAGCTGTTTGTCTAATGTTGAACTAATAAGGTGGATATTTTATTCCTTACTTCCAAAAAATTCTCATGTGTCCACTTGCAAATCTAAATAACGTAATGAACACTACTCCAGTTAATTCACATATGTGTATAAGCAATAGAAGTTTGCGAAGCCAGGGAAGTAACTCTGCTGTAGCTTCCAGGGATTGGCAATGAAATGCTCACTGTGAATCCTTGGCATAATACCATTTCCTGTTCTTTGAAGGCATAGCAATACTCAAGGTAACTGTGGTAATGCAAACCTATTCTAGTCCGAGGATTCTCAGCCTTCTGGCTTTTGGCATCTGGATTCAGATGATGAATGCTCTGACACTGGAAGCGAAGGACGAAGGTTTCTGTTACAAAGCCTGACCAGAGCTGCTGCTCAACCCACAACCAAAGCCTTCCAAGCGCTGCTTGAAATCATTTATGTCCGGTTTCCAAGAAGTGCACTGAAAGCCACATGTGAGATAACCTCCTAGAGACCGATACTAGCTGTTTATTTTCTTTTGATGTATGCATTGGTATAGATAAACGTGGGAACACATTGTACAAAACAGCTTCAAATACAGTATGAAATCAAATCGCATGTGACCTTTTTTCTCAGGTAGCTGAAGGACTCAGGTCTTCACAGCTACTTGGAAATCTGTTTTTATAAATAATACAAGAAATATATCACTAGGGCTGTCTAGTGAGCTGAGAATTCTGTCAACCTATAGAAAAGATCTACAAATAGCATCTTAAAAGTTTTGGTTTTTTTTTTAAATTTATTTAGACCTTGAAGCATGTAAGTCACTGATGGTAAAGGAGAGAAGAGGAGCTTGACTCCTGTCTCAGTTGGTATTTCAACTTCTGACGGTTCCAGGGCATTTTAAGAAATACTGTTGTGTGTTCATCAGTTCCAACTTTTCCAGTGTCTTCTACCTATGTAGATATCCTATGAGGGGTAAAGTAAATTTTAAATATACTAATAATTTATAGAAAAGCCTTATTTATATGCCTGGAAACTGTCATGCTTTTAATGTTTTAAACCCTTTTCTAGTCTATATAATGTTCAATTAAATAGGCCTTATATAATTTAACAATTTATGTAATCACAAAATACGGGGTTTTTTTCTGTCAAAAAGAGTGGATTTTATTATGCTGTTCAAGGTCCCCTTTGGTAGGCAGCCATTTGGGCCGAGTTAAATGGCTTTCACACATAACTGATCTTTGTAAGAGGGGCAGAAGAGAACTTGCCAGTGTTTTAATAGCTTTAATTATAAACACCACGAACCTGCGTCTTTATAATCACATTACGTTTTGTCTTCCTTCTCTTGCCTACTCTTTCTGCTTTTAATTCAGCTGTAAATTCTCTGAAATAGTGGCCGTACTCTTTTGCACAGCGGTTTTTGTGCGGTGTGTAACACAGGATAAACAGCTCTGGTTTAGGGTTGTGAAGGGTAAGAATTAAATAGAAATAGGAATATGGCATGATTTTGTAATAGCTGTAGCATATAAGTAATTTCTGGGTGCCTACACAGAGCGCAATTTCAGTGTTCCAAGGTAGCTTATTAATTATTGTGAATTTGCTAATGACGGTTTCTCCACGATATTGATAGGCACCGTCCAGACAGATACAATGCAGTAGTGTGTGTGCCCAGAGAGCCCACAGGAGGGAAATAAAATGAACAGGGAAATATTTCCAACATAGTAGAGCTTCTGTGAGGATAAAGTCATTAATGTTTTAAACACATTTGAGGATTATCAGATAAGGGGCACGATGTAAGTGTGAAGTAATAACATATGTATGTGTATTCATAATGTAAAATACATTAGTGCAGTTCTGTTTCCATTAACTATCTTATATATGTTAAGTATTTTCCATGGGGAAATTAATCCTCATTTCCATTCTGCACTGGCATGAATTTTTTTAATTTTATTTAAGTTAAGGTAGGATCTGATGAGTATTCTCTTCCTGAATTAAAAACTTTGCTTTTAAATAGTAAAATAAATCCATGTGGAATATTAACTTTGGAGAATAACTGTGAAGACTGTTAATAATGGCCAGGAAAGGACTTGAAAAGCCTTACAGTTATTTTTAGGGACAGCTCTTTGTAATAGGGAAAATAATACTAAAAATGTTTTGTAATTTAGTATGGAAATTTATAGTTTGACTCAGTTGGAATTTGTTACAGATTTCATTGCTACCTGGTTTCATTCCCACTTTGATATACGAGGAGGCATTCTGACAGCTCGGAGAGCCGCTCTGACAGCTACACTTAAGTGATTTCCATGGAAAGTTTTGGAAAGGGACACATGTGCTTTCCCCCATTTTCCTTTCCTCCTCATGCACCCTCAAGAAAGAGAAGGGAAGTCTCAACAGCATGGTAAAATCTGAAATTGCAGTTGTTTTAGGGAACAATGTGAATTTTGTGAGACTTTCTTCACTTACAAGATCTTCAGCTTTTTGAAGAGAGTACTGAGGACTTGGAAGCATCCTCCAAAAAGCTGTTACTTCTGAGGACCTGGTATCCATGGTCCTGGCGTTTTCCATCTCTTGCCTGAGAAGTTCCCTGGGGGCTTGAAAACCACAGCCTTGCTCAAAGACACCTTTTTCTCTGTGTTTTATGGTTCACAGCAGCCTCTCAGTAGCCCTTCCAGGATAAGTCTGTGCATCTCTCCCTTGGACACGCTTTATTTGTAAATTGGTTTCCTATGCTTCCCTTTCGGGTTCCTTTAAACAAATACAGGAAACTTGAATTTACTTTCAGTCAATTACTTTCAGTCAGGCACTTCCAGGAGATGTAATCTAGGTTTCGTGGAGAAAATACTGAAAAGCGGTATACTTACCTCTTCCTAGCAATCTTTGGTCTCCTGGAGAAAATGTCAATGGAGCCCTAATGCTCTGCTGAAATGAAATTTTGATGAATGACCTTGATTTACATCCTCATAAAAATAATGGAGTTGGATTGCTTCCCAGAGGTTTATTGGGACAATGGCAGTTATCTGATGTCTTGACGCCGTGAGTAACTCATGCAGGTTGCTAGAAATACATCAGCATCTCATAAGAGCTCAAGTTTGGACAGGTCTCTGGTTTATAGTTGATACCAGTAAGATGTGCACAGTCTCTGCTGATGACATGTAGGCAGTTTAACTACGGCCGCGTGTTGACACGTAATTGTACTTTGGTCAATGTTTTTCTCAGACTCTTCAAGCCGGTCAGTAATTATCTAATCTCTTTGCCATTTTGGGTGCCAGATTCAGGCACAGCTTGATTTCAATTCAACACCGAGAGCCCATATGATTCTGATTTAGATACTCAGGGCTTTCAAGAGTTATGTGGTGGCTGGAGGTTCAGATGTTTTCCATTCAAGATCATTTCCCAGGTAAAAGAGACTTCAACCACTAGAACTAGTAGACTCAAAGTTTGGGGGACAGATCTGACTCTAAATTTTGCATTGTAGGCACAGGCGTTCATTAACAATACATGCCAAAAAGGTAGTTCTCTTGAGTCTTCTGGTTTTCCTTCCAAGGTTTTTCCTCGGTCCTTTTTATAGCCTGTGAGAAGGAGGGGATCTCCCCTGTTTAAGGCTTTATGCAAGTCACTAAAATACTAAAAACTTTTGAAAAGACTATTTAATTCTGTTTTCTTCTACATCGTCTTAATTGTTAGAGCTGGTCAACCATGTCATATTGATTTGAAATACGTATTTTACGGTCTTTGTAGTTTCTGTCTCTGAGCCAGTTTTTATGAAATTGAGGGAAACAATTCAGTCAATATTAAGCAAATTTATATACTGGCATAAGCCATGATTATAATACAACCAAATAAGGGTCCTACCTAAAAAAATAGGCTAATTACCAATGTCTTTACATGCAGTAGAGGTTTGGTTTGTCGATTGGTTTTAAGTTATTGTTTGGTAAAATAGAACCACATCCAGAAATGAAGCACAAAATTGCATGGTGAAAAATTCCCATGTGACTCATACTCTCACCATGTTACACTACAGAGAATCAAGAATTAAATTCTTGAATGGAAATGCCTTTCTCAGAGAAGCAAATACATGCCACTCCCTCCTCTCCTCCACTCTCAACTACAACTTCAAAACCTCTGTGTTTCTCGGTGTTATAGTGCTCTCTAAAATGAATTAGACTTTCAGAGTGATTTTTAAATATTTCCTAAATTTATGAAGTAGAGAAGCGTATTACAATCATCTAGAATATATTTGCATGGAATTTTTTAATCATATGTCATCTCATAATAGTCTTTAAATAAATGAGAATAAAGCTGAGATACCAGTTGCTGAAGAATTCTGTAGCTTGCTAGATTGCAAATATTTAAAGAGCTTGATATTAATGTTAGGAAACTACTTTTGTTTAGTATTTCAAAAAGATTTCTTTCCTACATACACTTACATGCTGTCCTTTGAATCACTATCAAACCTCAAGCCTAACGTAGTTTTTAAAGTTTTTTTCTTAACATTTAGCACTTTAAACTGTATTTAACTGATTACAAATTGAATCCTTTACGTTGGTGCTTGCTGGGCTGGCTGCTGCTGCGCAGGTCTGGACTAAATTTTCATTTGAAAATATTTTAGCAGAATTATTCTTGGGTTGAAGTATGTGGGAAACAGGTTTGTAACTGAGTAGACAGAAAGGTGAGATCAGAAACCTTCGTACTGATTGCAGTTTGTCTCCACATGTGAAAATATATGTAATTAAGTTAATATAAAGGAATGTTTATGACTGTTTATTCTCTTTGTTGGAAAGAGAGATGCTAAGTACAGAAATAAGAAATAATCATTTTCAGTTTATCATTTAGCTCTCCCTTTGCTTCAAGTTCTGTATTTTTTTCTGAAGATTTCAAAAATAAGAATGGTAAATAGATCATTTTTTTCTGTTGTGGACAGCAAAGAGAAAACCTGATTTAAGCTGATAAGCACCTTGTGATTCAGTAACACAGTATATCAAATCTGCCACAGACAAAAACTGATATGAAGTGATCTGAAATTCCCTGTGGCGTAGTTTCCTTTTTTTTTGCTGTTTTTGTAGAACTTGCACATGCCCTTATGGCATGTATGACACATCTTGGCTCTCATTTCAAAACTCATGATTGCTTTGCTTCTCAGATGCAGGACAGATCACTCTTCTCAGAATCCAGCAGAAATTGGTTTTAGTGTTTTGCTGTTGGTATTCCATCAAAGCTTGTGGCTGTCAAACGAACACGTTAAAGGATAAAGTCAGAATTTGGGGTTTCATTATTTTCATTTGTCCTTTATATTTCTCTGATGACTTCAGAATGATGACTTCTCTAAAAATCTTTTGTTGTTCTCTAGAAATAACTCTGTGGGCATACATGTCGAAATTAGGCTTGTTTTATTATGAAGTTGAATATCCCTGACAGTTATTGAAGGTGTTAGCATGACTCTGGTTGTTGCTTTCTTTTTCCTTCTCTCTCATAAATAGTCAATCAACAATTCAGTATGAAGCTATGAAAGCAAGTTTTAAGGAATAAGATGTATGCACACTGTTGCCGACCTCTTGGGATAGAGCTCTGGTCACAAGGCAGAGCTCAGTTTAAACCATCACATGGCTTCTGATATTGCATTTGAAATGTGAGGGCAATTAGTTTAACATTGTGCAGATACAAGGGATAATTATGCCTTGCAGTACTGCTGAAATCTCCAAAGAGCTTTCATGCCAGGATCCCTGAAAAGTTGATTGCTAACATGTAATAAGTAACAAAAGAATTATACATAGGAAAACAATAATTATTGAAAAAAAAACCCTTCGTAAATTTTCTTAATGATATTTACTCATCACCTCTCTGTGAAATAACTTCCGATTGCTTGTTGGAACAGGAAATTGGGCTGCATTTATTCTAAAAAGCTGATGGTTACCCATAAAATATATTCTCACGAGTGTTATGATATCTGTGGCGTGAAACATAATACTTGTGCAAGTGACCATAGAGCCGTGATTGTTGAATAGCGGATTTTCAATCTTTGCTTAGTCAGTTGTGTGACACTGTACGATGCTATTGACATTCGGATAAATAGGCTAAGCCTGCATGGTGCTTAGCTGCGTGAGATGGAATTAGCATCCCCCAGTAATGGAGGTGCCTGCTGTAATAGTTGCCCTGATTTAAATCTAAACCCAGGAAACAACACAGAGGAGTAATCCATTAAAGAATGCCTGCTCTTTAAAGAACTATATTTTCTCCTCTCATTCAAGAATTGCTCATATTGGCAAATTCGTACTGATGTTAAATCATGCATGAATTAAAGAATTAAAGCATTTTTCGTATGTTCATTTGAAATGAGTACTTCAAAACACAAATGGAAAGGCTGAAGTTTAAACAAATTACCATGAGTTGACAGTCCTGTTGGTTCGATGACATTATCTCTTTATTCAGCTTAATCAAGACTGATGCTTTCCAGGAGCTGCTGAATTGGGCCCCTCAGCCAGATTATGAGAGTTAGTAGATACAGCCAAAATAACTTCATAAGAATGATAGGGGGTTTTATGCTTGCTTTTGTGAAGAATAATGAATTTTAAGGTAATGGAATGGATTCATTAAACTCATTAAATTTACAATAACTGATCTTTAACTTGTGGCTTTCACTGATGAAAATAGAGCTGTGTCTAAGATGTGGTGTCTTTATTAACGTCAGATAAAACAAATGTTCCTCCCAAATCACAAGTTTCTGCTGTATTTAGCTTTGTTATTGTTCAGATATACATTTTACCATCATATATAGGAAATATGTCATATTTTGCACTGCAGTAAAAAAGATCTGTTCTCTAAAGAAGCCAACTATTTGCTTATTGCATCTTGCATTTGATGTATGCTGTAATTATCAAATCCTCTGTTTCATACCTGCAAGTATGTTTAAGACCTAGAATACTTGTATCTTTGAAACTTACATTATAGAGTTAAAACCTACATCTAGTTAAAATATAAAAATACTATGAAACTAGTCAAGGTGATGTTTTGCCCTTTTGTGTCTCTCCCACTCTCATTACTGGTGGCAAAATGCTTTGGATTTTAAGTAAAGAGTTGTGGCCTGTTTTTACCAAGCTTAATTAAAATCTTTGGGTTACTTATGCTTCCAATACCAATGAAGTGTTTAAGAAAAGTAAAGGTAGATAACTTACACTATGTACTACTGGCTAAATCCTCATAATATATAGGGAGGAATACCCATTGTAATATCCATCTTATTTCCACTGATAATGTAGCCTACATACACGAAGGGTGTGGGAGGGTAGATAAATTTTAATTGGTTGCTTTAGTTGCACACCCCCCATCATATTTTAGTGCAATGCCATCAGAAGGCAATGTTTCCATCAGTTGACAAATGCTGCAATATAATATAAGTAATAGGTAACAGGTTCTCTTTGTGAAGAAGTCCTTTGGCCAGTATCCCGTGAAAGTTTGCGTGGGCATTCAATAGCCCATTGTATTTTCTAAGTCTTAGCAATTTCTCATCATATTATTACATAGGTAGAATTCATTTGCAGAAAAGGAATGTTTTTGAACCGGAAGTGGTAAGTAGATTTGCAAGTTCAAGCACTAGCAGTTGATCCAGCTATAAATTTAAATGAAAAATTTCCCTGTATCGGTGACCAAGAGCAGTTTAAGTGGTAAATAGTATCAAATGCTACAGGATGCT
Organism: Arenaria interpres; assembly: GCA_013399435.1. Taxonomy (NCBI): domain Eukaryota; kingdom Metazoa; phylum Chordata; class Aves; order Charadriiformes; family Scolopacidae; genus Arenaria; species Arenaria interpres. Next base: position 62,462 of record VXAK01022301.1, read on the forward strand.
AATCCCAGCCGACTCTTGGGAAATGGGTAGGTTGTGTTGCTTGTATTTAACAGAAAGATATATGGAGCTGGTTGTTGTTTAAAAGTTCTTGCTTAAATGTCTCGGAGAAAGGGGGAGTAAGACTTTGTGGTAGTTGACAAAGCCTCTAGAATTGAGCAACTGTGGACTTTTTAGTATAAACTGGCCTCCTCAGTATAAGTTGGCTATTTTAAAGCAGTTTGAGGAGTTAGGAGATGTTTGTAGTTTGGTTAGAGGAGGGCCGAGTGCTGGTTTGTTTCCATTACTCAGAAAAACCCTGGATAAACCAACATCATTAGAGAATGCCATATCATAATGTCCCAACGCTTAGGGAATTATCCTGGTATTTGGGAGACATCAGTTCAGTGCATGACCAAGATGAGTTTCTTTGGCGACCTTGGCTATTCCGTGTGCGAGGGTCAGTCTGTGTGAATTTCTAGCTTGACCTTCCTGAAACTGAAATGCTGAGTCCAAGCTCACTTTCAAAACTTCTTGTATTCTCAAATGTGGAGACAGAGACACAGCTACCCTTTTTCTAAAGGTGCCTTCACCTTTCTGTAGACACCTAACACTAGATTTCTGATTTTCAGTTGGCTAAAGACAGGTGAGATGACTTCCACTGCTAGTCCCTTGGCACTGTTCCGTCTTTTCCCCTATTAAAATGAAATGATTATACTGTATTTATGTACTTTGTCAGGTGAATGTTTATTTTATTATCAAAGTATTACATATGTATGGTATTTAGGCAAATTGATAATGACATTCTACAGGTACTCAAGATAGACAGCAAATTATCCCTTAGTGGCTGCATAACATCCTTAGTGGCCTTGGATGTTAAGAACAACAAAAAGAAATTCTACAA
>VXAK01022302.1:0-10002 GCA_013399435.1 Arenaria interpres
AAAAAAAAAAAAAATTATAAAACCCCCAGGACATGTAGAAATGATAGAATAACTTTTAAAATAGTCTTGAAAAATTGTTAGATTTTACTAAACAGTGTATGAAATTTGTTTAAAAATTCCATGCTAAGTTTTAAAATCTTGGGATCAGGATGGACCAACAGAATTCGCTGTCTTTCCTATGCGTTTTTTAATTGTCCTTGCCTGGCTTGTGATAGTCACAATGATACATTATCTGAAAAGAGGAACATTTGTCTTATCACTGAAGATTTAAATCTTTCCACTTGCTTAACATCTGTGAAACTTTTTATGCAGAGGAATCAACAGCAGGGTGGAGGCCATAAAAAGGGTTCCTAGTATATGTACCCTCAAGCTATCATATCATTAATATTTACTTAAAAGTTTTCTTCTACTTCTCGGCCCCTTTTATAGAACTCAGAAGGCACTACTCTAAAAAAAAAAAATAAAAAAAATAATATTTATAAACTATGCTTGAAATTAAACACTCCAACAAGAGTAAAGCACTCAGCTAAATATTTCTAAAGGTTACCTCTTCATTGTTTTCACACATTTACCTACCATTTTAAGAAAAATAAGTGCAGTGCCCCCTCAGACAAGTGAGATACAGCCCGTTTACACTTCTTTAGGATAAGGGGTTAGACCAGAGAATTAGGAGCAGAGAGCTGGAGAGAAATAGAGAACTGTAAAGCACTGAAGCAGTTGAAAATAAATATCAACAGAAGCTGCCTGGAGGAAACTGTATGGGATCTAACAAACAGTCTTTACAGGATTATAAGCTTCCTTAAGAAGACTCACAGAAGTAGGAAAGAGCATTTTAGGGGTATGGTGGAGAAGTGATGCTTGAAGCTGAATTGCAGGAAGCTGAATTTTGTTGTGTTGTTTTAATTTGGTGACCATCTCCTTCTGGAGAGCCTGAATTTGAAAGTAGAGGATAGTGACATCACCATTTGGCAACAGAAAGATGAGAACCAGGAAGAACTGATCTAAAGTAGTATCTGGTTATGTTTTTGTCAGTATGTAAAGGGACAGTGGGAGGACTGAAGAGTCTGTCTTGGATTAGTCAGCAGGCAAAGGACTAGTGCATTGGAGGAGCTCATGGAATCAGTGAGCTAATTCCTTCCTTCCGCTCTCCCGCCATGGATTATTCCAAATTTTAAAAAAGGGTACGTGGGTGGCAGAGAGTGTTCAAACATATGTTTTTGCTCAAAACTGAAAGAGGCAAATGGGTTCTAGAGCTGTTATGAAATAGAATTTGATCTCTGCCTCTGGTAGAAACAAAAATCACACATCTGTGCGTGAATCCACTGATCATAGCTAATCTGGAAAAGCTAAGGGTATCTCCTTGTTGTACTTCCCCAGTTCTGAGTGTCATGCAGGCTGAGGTGCATGCTGGTGTACGGTGCTGAAATGTTGAAGCTTGTGAGTATGTAAGTTTCTGCCAACTGAAGTGCATGTTTGTATACCTTACAGCTGGTTTTGGCCTTAGAACATAATAAATCTGGGCAGAAGGACTTGCTAGGCACTGCCTCCATACCCACTTGTACCAGATAGCAACTGGTCAGCTCAGGCAGTAACAACAATTTCAGAGATTGTTTGCAATAATGGTACAAGGCTGTTTTACTCAAATCTTGCTGTGGGCAAGGGGGAGTACAATATATATATGGAGCTAGAAATTTTATTTTTAGTCAAATTAATGTTTTAACAGTCTGACAGGCCAAATTATTAGTCCAATTAGAGAGATACTAGCACTTGCAATCTAAAGTAACACAGGAAAACCTTCATAATACCTTTGAAAGTGCTATACAAAATAATTTAGTAATTTCCACTCCCTTTTCTCTGGTGCTATATTCACCTTTTCAGTGAATGTAACAGTTCATTGAAACCCCAAAGCTGGCAAATTCAGCCTTCCGCAGGAAGAAGGAGGGAGTGAGGAAATCAGATGTGTTGGCAGTATCCTGAGGACTTTGCCAGCTGGAGCCAGAGATTCATGGTGGCAATTACTTTCTATTCTTTGCCACAGGGATCATAATATTGGTGTTTTATACTGTTTCAGTTTTGGGGTCCATTTGGCTTTCTTTTTTATGTGTTTTCCGGTTCCTGTCTATTCCTTTCCCTCTGTCCCCGGGGAAGGGGTGAAAACTGCTTCACAGCCCCCCTTCATAACTGGAGTTCAGACAGGCTGGGCAATGGGGAGTCAGACACGGGCCACCAGGTAAACCAAGCTCATACCCACATAAGCCAGGGGCAGCCAAGCCAGCCATTGAAATCGACAAAGCCTGCCACCTATGCCCAGTAATTGCTAATATATCAATGTGTACTGCCCTGCAAGACAGTGAGGTATGTACAGCGGTGTGTAGGGATAATAATGTTGGTTGTCTGTTGGACCCTGCCATGGATCCTCTCATTTTTCCAGTTCAGGAAGAAAAGTGCCTTGGTTTTTTTCAAGGTTGTCATGGCACAGGTAAAGTCATTTGTACCACAGAGTTAATGTGGTGCAGAGCACACAAGAACTTGCTCGGCCTCTAGCATGGCATATGAGGTAACTTACTCTTGCCATCTCTACACTGCATCTTCAGATAGGCACTCCAGGATTACTGCCTAAGGACATGCACTGTGGATACAGATGGGGTTGTCAAGGCTTGAAAAACAACAGTATGAGGTTTCTTCAACATGGGGATAAGCACTCAGTAGTTGTGAATGCAACTATTTATCTCTGCTTCTATACATCTTCAGAATAAAGATATTGGATAAAAGAAGACCTCAGGGCATCTGTAAGGAAGAGTGCTGGACATTATTTCCTTATCTAGATGGAAGTAGTATTTATAATTACCCTTTCCTGAATTAGACAGACAACTTTTGATTCATTTAATTGTATTTCTCTTCAAACCAATTTGATTTAATTTCCCCATAGAATATGCTGTGGCATAGCATATTCAGATAGATCTCCTTCCTGCATGACTTTCTCATGGTTCTGCAACTGTGTCACCACTAGAAAAGTGATCAAGATGGCTTGGGAAATTTGGTCTCTATAAGAATGTTTATGTTTCTGTTTTGTCACTGACTCCACTTGGAAAATATTGACTCCAGTCATTCGCAAATAATGTGTGTGAAAAACATTAGGTACTAACACCACTTTTGCTTTCACATTTTTATATTTTAAGATTGCAACTTATTAGCCCTAAATGCTCAGAAAGTTATTCCATACTCTGCAGCTTGGTCTCTGTGGTTCCTTCCCTGTTGACATTAATCAGGTGTAACAAGTTTTGATCAAAACTAACCTTTGTGGAAGGTTTTTAATTGCTTTTTTTTTTTAGATTGAAATTGTGCTTTGTTCACTTCTGGTTTAGATTCACAGCTAATAATTTAGCCTTGGATTTTGGAATACTCAAGTGACCTCCGTGTCTGATCTTCCCACTTAAGATTTTCCTGAACTGCAAGATGTACTCCCCAGTTATCTTGCCCTTGAATATCTTGGTATGTGGTTCTTTTACTAGTTTATTGGCTTCTGAAATGTAACCCAGTTGCAATCCTCTTTTTTTTTTCCTTTTTTTTTTTTCTCTCTGTATGCTTTCTCCAACCTTCAACATATTCACTGTCTAGCAGCAACATTGAGAACATGAAAAACAGTTCCTACATTAGATCAGACTAGAGATTCATCTTGTCTGGTCTGCTCTCTCTGACAGAGGCCAATATATGAACCTTCGAAGAAAACTGCAAAATGATGAACCAAATTCTATTTCCAGGAAAGAAGAATTTGAAAGCTTACAGAACCACTAATAAAATCAGCAGAAAGAAATAATCCTTCATAATCTATTTCAGCTATTTTTTCTCTCATGATGAAAAAAGATGCAATCATCTTTCGATTTAGAATAATTAATTTTTAAGTGCTGGTTCTTTCCAATAATTGATCATACCAGGCAGATGCACCCTTGGATTTTTAAATGACCTTCACAAGACATTCAGCTGTTAATTTCTGAAGAGACAAAGGTTTAAAAAAGCACATAATTTACCTCCTGAAACAGGTATGGGCCTAGATGTATGCAACATACCACAGAAGTTTCAAGTTTTGGCTGAAAAATATTTAAGCTTATTTAAAAAAACAAAAAACAAACATATGTTCTACATAAGGTTTCCAGTAGTTTTTCAAAATTTTTAAACTGTTAAATATTTTTTCTGTCCTTTACATGCAGATTAAAATTGTTTTTATTGTACAAAAGAGGCTTACTTTCTAATATCAATTTTTTAAAGATAATGAAAAAGTTAATAGCATTTAAAATTTTTGCTATGTTTGGCAATATTGTGGAGAGTCATAGATGGTTATGCATGTAAGATTCAGAGAAGGGGCACAAAAATCAAAGGACTGAGAAGCCTGCCATGTGAGGAAATGATGAGAAAACTGGATTTGTTCTGCCTTGAGAAAAGAAGGCCTAGGGGAGACCTTATCACCATGTTCCAATATTTAAATAGCAGCTACAATTAAGATGGAGACTCCCTTTGCACAAGGAGTCACATGGAAAAGATGAGGCCTGATGGGTGCAAGTTACTCCTGGGGAGAGTCTAACTGGATACAAGAGGAAAATTTTTTGCAATGAGAACAATCAGCCATTGGAATAATCTTCCCAGAGAAGTGGTGGATTCCCCATCACTGCACACTTTTAAGATTCAGCTAGACAGGGTGCTGGGCCATCTTTTCTAGAATGTACTTTTGCTGAGAAAGGTTGCACCAGGTGGTCTTTGAGGTCCCTTCCAAGCCAATATTCTATGATACTGTGATTTTATGACTTTGCCCCTCTACCCCACTCGGGTCAGACCACCTGGAATACTCAATCCAGCTCTGGAGCCTTCAGCACACGAAATACATGGATCTGTTGAATTAAATCTAGGGGAGGGCCACAAAAATTATCAGAATGATGGAACACCTCTCCTGTGGGGACAGACTGAGAGAATTGGAGTTTCTCAGCCTGGAGAGGAGAGGCCTCCAGAGGCCTTTCAGTACTTTTGTGGCCTTTCAGTACTTAAAGGGGACCTAAAAGAAAGAAGGGGACAACATTTTAGCAGGGCCTGTTGCAATAGGACATGGGGTAATGGTTTTAAACTTAAAGAGGGTAGATTTAGAATAGATATAAGGAAGAAGTTTTTTTACTCTGAGGGTGGTAAAACACTAGAACAGGCTGCCCAGGGAGGTGGTACAGGCGCCATCCCTGGAAACATTCAAGGTCAGATTGGACAGAGCTCTGAGCAACCCGATCTAGTTGAAGGTGTCCCTGCTCTTTGCAGGGGGTTGGTGGACTAGATGACCTTTAAAGCTCCCTTCCAACCCAAAGTATTCTATGATTCTATGAATTTTCTCTTCCGTAACACAAACACAGAAATCTAGTATTGATCAAGGGTGTCTTCTAGGATTAAGGCTTTTCATCAATCTGTGTAATTGTTCAGAATTGTTCTCACTAATTGTTCAAAGCTTTTTCTATAGATCAATTAGTAACACACACACACAAAATATTGATAAAAGAAAACACCAAAAGTTGTTTCAAGGTGAATAAAATATTTTGCTTGGTACATACTTCTACTTTCACACAGCATAGCTTCCAACTTTTATGAGTTTAGTCATAGACTAATGCTATTTTGGATACCTATTATGCTTGGCCTTTTGAGACTTCAGCTTCTGGTATATCTAGAAACTGTATCTGCTGCATGTGACTGAATTAATTGGATTATGAAACTTATCATTCACAGAGGTCTATTTGATAAATTAGGCTCCTAGATAGAGCAATTTAGTTCCAGGTATTTTAAAAAGGTTAACCTCAAATTATATTGATGTGGTCAGTGGCAAGATCCACAAATAATGAAGTTTGAAAAGTAAATTTTGCTTGCCCCTCAATCTGTAGCCAGTACAACTTTATATTTAAGAATCCCTATATAAAACAATAAAATCTTCAAGGAATTTCTGACGGCTAGAATTGAAAAAGAAACTTAATATCTTGGAATATTTACACATTCAAGTGACCTCATTAAAGTAATTTTATCCCATTTCCCTAGGAATTTGAATTATATTTGATTATGTACATATAAAGTAATTCCAGTTTTTAAAAATAAAGTTCTAAATAGTTTAATATTCTGTCAAAATTTACATTTCACATATCCTAAATATTAAATGTTGGTGAGGTTGTTGTATGTTTACATTCAAGTTATATTACCTATACAGCCTCTTACAGGTATACGAAAAATAAGACAAATCTAATGGAAGTTCATTTCAGTACTGAAGAGCAGTTCAGGTGGCTAATGATAATTGTAATGATTTCAGATCAAAAGATAAGGACAACTTCACAACTATTTTGTCATATTATTTTTTATTCTGAAAGTATGTGTTTAATTTCCTAGTGCAAGATGCAGAAAGATTACCTTTTCTCCTCCACAAACAGAACAGTATTCTCCAGGAGCATTGTAATTGAATTTGTAACATATTGTTACCATTCTTGTACAAAAAACGCCTTAAGTGAAAATAAAAATCTAGGGCATGCATGAATGGTAAAGCCTTTTTTGCCGGGGGGGGGAAGGTGTGAAGAATTTTCTGAAGAATGAAGGAGATAAGAAGTCCTAAATTAAGCAAACAAACAAAATCCATGTGTAATTGTATGTACAAGAAAGATGTGAGAGTTGGAAAAGAAGTGCCAAACCATTTTCATGTTCTTAGGTTGAAAAATGGAAATGCAATTTTGAGGATACTTGTAATGAATGGGAAATAAGAACTAGATGAAAAATTATGTGAAGTATTTGATCTAAACATAACAATTCATGGGGTTAAATTATAAGAGAAAAATACTGATGGCACATTACAATTAGTTTCATAACCATAGCATTATTTTGACCATAAATTGAGTGACCATTGCCATGCATACTTATAGTGGTCAGTACTTACTGCCATTCATACTTATATGCAAATATCCTCTTTACATAGTTTAGGAGGTTCTGTGGCATTGCTTGTTTGCTTGCTTGCTTGGTTTTGGTGTGGCTGCTTTTGCTGTTTCTACATGTTGTTTTTTTGGGTTGTGTTTGGTTTTCTTTTATGGCATCTTCCCATCCTTTAATGCTGTTACCTAAACTCATCCATAAAAAGTAAAACAGAAACCTTACGAAGCTACTGGTCCCAAGATGTGACCTAGTGTAAATAAAACAAAACAAAAAAACTAAACAAACAGAAAAAACCCCAACAAAACAAACAAACAAAAAACCCAAAACAAAACAAAAAAACAAGCAGAAGGAATGGCTTCCACAGAGACCTTAGAAATTGGCAGAGAGATCTGACTTGCTGAAGGGGCTGCTGAATACAAAAAAAAGCCAAAATAATCTAGGTGAGGCCAGAGGAAGTGAGAACCAAGTGCATGAGGGAGCGAGAACCAAGTACATGAGGGAGCTCACATGAACCAGTTTTGTAATCTTCTTAAATAGTACAGAATAATTCATAGCAGGGTATAGTACAAACTCATTTGTAAGGACACTAGAACGGTTTGACTTTGGGACTAACAAAGTGATTTTATGTTAATGGATTTGAAACCGAAGTTAATCGCTGGGAATTGCAATTATTTTTCTGAAACAATCTGAGTTAGATATAGCCAGTGACAGCAGGGACATAATGTTTAAGTCACAAGACTATGTCCTGGTTTGAAGTAAAACAGAACCAACTTTCTGTCTAGTAATTTTACATTTTAGCTAAGCCTCTTCTAACTGTCTGAAATCAACAGCATATTGTGGAGAAAACTGCTCATTCTCAGAGTGATTAGACCAATGTTTGTGGTACATGCCAAGGAACGGAATGCAGAGAGGCCCTTGCTTCATATATATACAGTAACTCTTGTGTATCCAAAGCATTACCTGGTGAGAAGCAAGAATGATAAATATTTACCATTTGTTTAATGGAATAAGGACATAAACAAATAACTATTTCAAATGACCCATGTATAACTTGTTACGTAGGAAATGAATAAAGGAAACTAATGAGCAAAAAAAATTAAAAAGAGCATAAGTAAATAAATACGAAGCTCTTTTTCAAAATACAATTACTCCCATTTGGGTAGAAATTAATCCACACTTGTCAAGTAGTCATGCCCCACCCCAGGTTGCAATCTTACTAAGTTTGATAACAATCCTGTGAAATGACTTAGAGCTCTAGTTGACAAACAAGTGCTACTGTTCTAATTGACTTTGTGACTTTCTTTGGCAGTTTGCAAAATAGCTGCGAAATAAAGAATTTGAATATATTACTGCTTCTCATTGTCACTCTTCGGAGGCAATTTTTGTAGCTGTGATTGACTTCATCAGAACAGCAGCTTCAGTTCATTCCTTGATTTCATTTGAGCTGTTGACCTTTTAGTTATGTCCTGGGATAACATGGCATACTAAACATATACCATCTTTTCTCAGAGGAAGAGTATTAACATTTTGCAATTCTGCTGTAGCCTTCTTGTCTTTTAATTTTAGCCTTGCTTTGCAAGTAAAACATATGTGGATTTTTATGGTTATCTGTTGTAAGATTAGAGATTTCTCCTTGACTTTTGTCTCTTTTCTGTTATGTCAAAACTCAATACCTTATATCTTCTCTTGGGCACTTTTTCTGTTAAACCATGATACAAGAAGAGACAGAAAAGAGAATATGTTCAGGATTAACTCCCTCTGAGGACCAAATTTCTCATTTCTGACAATGTCTGTTTCTTAATCTATATGATATTTTTCTAGTTAGACTTACAAACAACTGTTTCTTCTTAGCCCAAACTCCATTATCTTGACTATCAGAGCTGCAAATGTAACAAATGTAAAAAGGTTCCATTACTTGCAATAAGTGAAGTAATTAACTTTTCTGAGCAGCCGTGCTTTTACACACCTCCACAAAATTATCCAAACACCTTTTCTACAGTAGAAAAGGGAATGCTTCATTTATTCTTTTTGTCATGTAAATTGCCTTCAAGAGGGGTTTTGGCACTACTGGGAAAAAAAATCTTGAGATTACGGATGAAAAAGTTTTTCCAGTTTTAGGCTTTCACTGAAATTTATAAAAAAGGGGAACTTATTGAGTTATTGCACTTGACATTATACTCATGTTTTCAAACAAATGAAACTTAAATGTTCTTGTGTAAATTTAGTTGCTTTGAATGACCCAGAAAAATCACTTTTGCATCACGCCTCCTGCAAAATCAATAACATTTATGGATACCTTGAGAATCATTCATCAAAACAATTACATTTTTACACGGTACATGAAAAATATGCATAGGATTGCTCCATTAAATTATGATGGACTACTCTATAAAAGCATAATAAATTAGAGGTTTTAATTTTATTTAGTTGTGACATTAATATGTTTGACCTTACTCCAGTCAGTCACCACTAAATATATTTTCAGGACAATAGCAGAATTTTTTACGGTAGAGGTGAATATTCTAGTATTTTAGATACAGGACCATATTATTCATTTTTTTAACAGCTGCATGAAGACATCTAACACCTTTACTGCATAGGATTAGTATCTTTAGCAAGGAATCTTATTAAAAAGTGAAACTGTTCTGTCAGTGTAAAATGGGTTTTCCCCTGTGCCTGTTACAAACTCGGTAAAATAATTCCTGATTATGAAAATTGTTAAGATTATATGGAGTAAGTTTACTACAAAACAATAATTTCGTTAGCACAGGTTCATGACAAAACCCTAAACCAGTTCAAAACACAGAAGTAATTTTGAAAATCTTGTTTTCCATGACCAAGATTTTTTCAACAGATTTATGTTTATTGATCCCATATTTCAGACAGCCTGCTGTTTGTTTTCAAGGACCATAAAAGTATAATCCAAATTAAAAGGTAAAATAACTTGGCTGATGTCCTTCTTCTATGCTTCTGGATAGAAACTGACCAACCTGGACATAAAAGGTAGAGCAGATTGCACTCCTATTTTCATTGTTATTAAAAGAAAAAAAAAAAAAAAAAAGGGGGGGATTC
>VXAK01022311.1:0-36288 GCA_013399435.1 Arenaria interpres
GATTATCTGGGAGAATAACAACTACAGATACAGTTGTTTGGAAACCTATATGGTTTCTACTGAACTCAAACCCCAAGTGTAGGAGGTCTTCCTTAAGATCTGTATTCTCACAAGTCATAGCTTCTGGAGACAAACACAAAGAAAGAGAAGTAGCAGATCCCAAGGCAATCCCAAAACCATTAATACAGTGTGTTTACAGCACCAATAAACCTTCTGTTTTCCCATGCTGCAAACTTGTTTCTTCCTCCCTCTATTCTTCAATCCAGACCAATTCTTGGGTATAGATTCTAGCTTTCAAACAGGAACTAAGAAAATCTATTTCATCACATGGCATGAATCTTCAAGTATCAATTGAAAAGTGCTGGAAAATCCCTTTCACTTTCAGACCTCTTTCACCCACTCCCTGTCACAAAATAATCCATAGAAATAATAGAAGTTGACCATTTCAATAAGAACACATGCCACAGAGGCTGGAGCTGAATAGTATTTCATCACAGGAGGAACAGGATTCTGTCATATGTCTGACTGTCTGTGGAGAGAGGTGCATGAAAAGTGTTCATCGCTGGGTATTCTGGAAAGAGACAAAACCAAACCTCTAGCTACTGAACAGATGATCAGGAAAAAGAAAATAATCTTTTTGCAGAGCTTAGAAATCATACTCCTAGAAGGTAATGCCACCAGCGGCCATAGAAACAGAAGCAGCTGAGAGCATACACAGCATTTACACAAACAAGCACACAGTAATATTTAGACTTCACAGGTTAGATGCCAAATTTTATGCTGTTTCAAAACATGCTTTTCAGTAATGTTAAATCAAGGCCTATTGTGGCAGACTGGAGATAAATTGATTTGTCATAGAGAGCAATCCTTAAAGATTTATCTCTCTGTCACAAGAATATGCCTAAAAATAGACTAAGGTTGTTGGAGGACAGGTTTAATCACTTATCGGTCATGGAATGTGCTTTGTATATCACACAAGAGTTCTTAAATTCATGACAAGAGCTAGGTGAAACTTTTACAATGGGTATCAAGTTCATCTTCCAAAATGTGGTTTCTACCACCTGAAAGCCATCTGCAAATTTGGCTGGAATTCCCCAGGTCCCTTTAGCAATATTCACAAAAGTGCAGGAGAAAGTCAATAGATCAGTGGCTACATACAGCTTACAAGAAGCAGTGGTTTAATTCTGTACTTTTCCTTGTGGGTTATGAACTTGTGTACCTATAAAGAGTGCACAGGACACTAGGCTACAGAATAGTGTAGGAAAGAAGATGAGGGACAGCTTAACAGATTCACTTTTGCAAAAAGGAAAATGGAAAAAAGGAACGTGGACAGTCAGAATTTCAGAAGAGGGACCGGCACACAGCAGGGAGCCTGGTTACTGTCTTACCACCTGGCTTTGGCGTGTTTGCAGGTGGAGTTACCTCTGCAGCCATTACTGGACTCCTTCTACAATGTTTTAATCTTTGAAATCAGAAATCAAGTTAAACAATCACCTCCAAGCAGCGCGGTCAGGTCCACCCTAAAGTGGAAAATCTGGATTTGTGCTCTGAATCAGATAGAAAATGGGTCAGACACTAGGCCTTGCAGTCTTAGCAATTATATTAATGGATGTTCTTAGGTCCCCTTACTCTTAATGGGACTGCTCTGTTTCCTGTAAATTACCTGAACACTGAGATGCAAGGCACAAGAATCACCTTTTAGTGTAGTGGCTTCTGTAGAAAAGAAATTAGAATATGAATACTTTCAATAAGAAATCTCTGTGTACTTATATTTGTGGACGAAAAGACTGGTGCAGGTACTTCTGTGAAGCATTACTTCCTTTTGTTTTTTAATTTTTACATATGTTCCCAAGATGAAACACTTTAATGTGAAGAAACTTGAAAATCTAGTGTGGAAGGAAATTATTTCTTTTTCTACTGTTAGAATTATTGTAAGAAAATAAATGGCAAATTTCAATGTCAGTTCAATCTGTATTGATTTTCCCTGCCTTCCCACTCCCAAACACAGCACCCCAGCTGAAATAGTAAATATCTGTACAATCGAAATTTGCAGTCTTTTTATGAAAGAGAGATTGCTTTAATTCATGAACATGCTGCTGCAGCCCATCACTTATTTCTGCTTGCGTCTTCAATGACTAAAGATACATATGCTTGCAGACTACAGAAATAAGAAGACAGTATGCAACAAACACTTCCAGTTTTAATTTTTTTTTGGGGGGGGGGGCTTAAAAGAATATGAGACACTGTATCTGCTCTCTTGCTTGTAAGTAGGAAAAATCCAACTTGGATGTGAAATAGAGAACCATGGATTATTTAAGTATTTCAACTTGTAGCACCAGCTTCCACCCTGAATCTTGATTATAGTGAAAAAAATCTTGGAATTGCCTCTACTTATGTGTGCTACTTAGAAGAAACAGAAGCTGATATTCAAGAGACACCCAGCTCTGAAAGGCTGTATGAGGACTGAAATGCATTACTAGAGTTAATGGAAAAGCTTTTACAACACATGCCTGTAATACAGCTATCTCAAAGCCGGTGCTCAGTTGCTAGTTTTTTCAAGTACTTAGTGCAGCTGCAAGAAGTAGAAATGAGTGTGGATACCCAGGCAACATGAACTGCTGGCAGAATGCAAGACATTTTGGTGCTTTGCAAGCTAAAGGAACATATGTAGAACTGCAGAACTGAAGCAGAATTTTGATGTCCATCTAATGTCTTCCTGCAGCTAAATACATTTCATAAATTACTTGTTCCCAAATCCATTAAAATAAAATGGAAACTTTCCATTACTTGGATTTTGATCAGGCCTAAGGCACTGGGCATTCAAACGCTAGAAGCTTTCTGCAAGCAAATTTTGTTGAATAGGGCTATAACTTGTTTTCCTCTCCAAGATTACATGGAAGACAGAAACATGACTTCTTTTCAATTTGGCTAGAAGTTGCATAACTGAATTCTCTTTCTCCCTACAGATGAGATGCCCCCATCTGATCCAAAGTGCTTTGAAGTCAGATTTGAAATGATCTTATTGTTTCTGTCTGTTCAGCTAACTCCAACTTTTCCTGTAGGAAAATAATATGAAGAGTAGAAAAACCTCCAGCTGTTACAAAGGTTCAATTCTGTACTTTTCCTTGTGGGTTATGAACTTGTGTACCTATAAAGAGTGCACAGGACACTAGGCTACAGAATAGTGTAGGAAAGAAGATGAGGGACAGCTTAACAGATTCACTTTTGCAAAAAGGAAAATGGAAAAAAGGAACGTGGACAGTCAGAATTTCAGAAGAGGGACCGGCACACAGCAGGGAGCCTGGTTACTGTCTTACCACCTGGCTTTGGCGTGTTTGCAGGTGGAGTTACCTCTGCAGCCATTACTGGACTCCTTCTACAATGTTTTAATCTTTGAAATCAGAAATCAAGTTAACCTATTTGATCCTGCTTAAAAAGATCCCACCACCCTCTTCCTGCTTCCCTTGGCTTCATAATGTGAAGTCAGCTGGAAACACTGAAATGATCTTCTCCAGTCCCTATTAACATCTTAACGAAGAACTTCACAGCTCAGACCCCAAACAGATTTCCAGGTTGTCTTCAGCTTTGCACTGAGTCAGTCTGCTGAACAGGCCACTAATGCTAACCAGGAGCAAGCACTGGCTGCACATCTTTGCCATGTTCACAGCTTAGGTCTTTTCAGATGGAAGAAGGGCAGATGGACAAGGACCCATCAGGACACTTGCAAGTACCCTATCCCAGAGGAAGTCAGGGCATCTGGGGGACAGGGCATAGGCAACTCGCACCCCTGTGTACAATTGAGACACCTCTGAGATGGACATGGTTGCTGTTTGCAAGATTGTCCCACGAATATCCTAGCCTCACACCATGAAGGGCCACCGGCTCAACCATTTCACCTCTGAGTGGATGACTGCAAGAACTGCTCAAAGGGAAAATAAAAGGAGCAGAGTCCTTTCAGTAGGTGTTGTTAATGATAAGAATGGACGTGTTGACACCATCTGTGCTAGTTTAATTCTGCCTAACATAATCTCCACCACAGATGTGCAAAAAGGCAAAGTGACCTAGAGGAAATCTTTAGCAGAACAGGCTAGAAAAATAATTAATGGTGGGATTTTTTGTAAAGGTCCTTCAAGAGCTTACTCTTGGTGGGAACTAGGGGTCTACCTTCCCAGAGGAATGTTTAAAAGTCCCACATGAAACTGTGAGCTTATCTACCAGATCCACCTTCTGAGTAAATTAAATCACAAAACCCTCTTTTTGCAGTCAAACAGCCATCACTCACTGAATGCATGCTTGCCTGTGCAGAGCTATGTTGTATCAATACACGAAAAAGGGGATGTTACCCCTGGAATCACCACCTCTCATGTGGAGATAACTTCAGACAGGACTCATACAGATTTTATGGCTCATGTTCTTATACCCACAGAAAAAGCCCATCATAGTTAGGGACTACAATAACCTGCTCAAGGCTATGAGGTTTGAGGTCCCTGAAAATGCTGGGAGGAACATGGACCTCCTTGAGTACCATGCTTCTTTGTCCGTGGTCTGGAGGAACATCAGCTGCACAACTTGTTCACGCAATCCTGCTCCATGTCTGTACAAGCACATTTTGGATGTATTTCCAGTATGTGTAATTCCTGACAGTCTATCAAAAAGAGGTTGATGTATATTTGGGTAATTTGGGTACTCTTCCCTGGCTTAATATCGCTTAATACCACTTAAACAGCTGTTTAAGCAGGTAGAAATAGAGGACAGAGATGAAAAAAAATCACTGTGGTGTTTGAAATGAAAAAATCACCTGGTGATATCAGAACAGCAGATGAAAACAAGGCAATCTCCTCCTCAGTCAGCTGTAAGGAACATAAATTCTTTGCAAAGTCAAAAGCTTCATTCACCAGATCATCAGAACCTGCAGACAACAGAGGACAAAATCAATGCTAGAAGTTTGTCAGCTCTTTAACCTGCCATGAAAAGTGAATTGTTTTCATGTCAAAAAAAGTTGTAAGTGAATGGCTGTACTTCTAAAACAAGTGCCTTTCATCAGTTATTAAAATTCCACCTGCCATGAAAATATATAGCTAAAACACCCATTGGAGCACAAAAATTATCAAGAATTAGGGGCATGACCTGTACAAAAATTGCACAGACACCTTAGAAGAGGGTTTTCTTTTCCCAGTGTGGAAAGAAATGCTATTTCTAAGCATATATTAAATCTAAGAGGTATGAATGACCAATCCCAAATAACTTTCACATATATAATTTTATTAATTAGCAGTACAAATATTAATGAAAATATAATAAAAACCAAAATAAATCACCTAATGCACATTCATAAATGCTTTAAACTTATAAAGCAGTATGACATTTATCCATATGCAAATAAGAAAATGATATACCTATATGACAAATATATATATTTGAAGCAAATATATTTCTTTGAGTTTGGTCCTCAATAAATTTCTGATAATGTATCAGGCTCATGATACATTTAATACGTTTAGCTCTTAACATTTCAGGTAACACTCAACATCATGTTGAGAAATGAAGCAATTTTTTCAGTACACGAATATAAATAAGCTTAAATTTTTAGGCAAAACAATATTTTAGGTGTGTCTATATTTTGTAGTAGTTCATCATTTTAGTCCCCTTGTGGCTGGGGCTAAAATTGTCTTCTGCAGGACACAGTGGGAGTGATATGATATATGAAGCATAAATGAACTGTGAAGATAAACTGCTTGGCACCTGCCATAAACACATGTTTTATCAAATCTTCAGATATCAGACTGAGAAATCTATCTGAAAAACCCTCATGCTGCTCTTTTTTATTAGAGAAAAACACTTATCACTGCTGGCAGCTAGTGGAATTGCCTTTTTTCTTTTTCACTTCCAGACATTTGGAGGTTTGGGGATTCAACACTTACTGGAGATTTTCGTTGTGGGTCACTAATTTCAGAAAGACAAATCTGTCACTATGTGGGTCAATGTAATTGGTTGAAAAGAAAAAGATTGACATACCCAAGGCTTTAAACATTTGCATCCCTCCATACTTTCCTTCAAACAGAACAGTATTGTTGAGTGGGTTGAAGGCACGGCACATTCTCACCAAAACCACTTCCAGGCAGCCTATCAGACACAAAAAAGAGCAAAAGTACCACACATTACTGTGAAACGTCAGAATGGAGGAAATGTCAGGAGAATATTCAGGAAGATATCAGTCATTAGAAACATCAGCAGGGATAAACACTCTTAGAAGGCATCTAGATGATATGTCTCTGAACGAGGGACAAAATATATCCGTCTGCGTTAAGTACAGAAAGGTGTAGTTTCTGTTACGGCCTAGCCACTTTTTTTTCAGGTTGATTTTTCCCCCATTGCAGCAGATTGGCAGCCTGGGCTTAATCTGAATTTAGACCTGGACAAATATTTTCAATTTGAAGCATCTTATCCTGAAAATTAAGCATTTATTTAAACTTCTCTTTAATAATGAAACCTGTTTAATGCAAAAATCCAGCTTCATTGAATGTGTATACAGATCCTAGTTTTATTTGTCTGGAGGGAGAGAATATCACAAAGTGTTTTTAGAGAGAAAATAAAAGATAAAGTACTGTCAAGTACATCCTTAAATTGGGGTTTACTTTTGTTTCTCTTGTTTTAAGCATCCTTTAACTAAATCCAAATCTCCTGTAAGACGAACTCTGAATCTGAGGATTCACTCAAAAGACATGCTTTTGAGTGAAAGGCCGTGATTTTCTAACTCCTGCTCAGCATTAAAAGCAAAACAGAAAATAAAACATGGCATATTTATATATACTGAAGTTAAACAGAGTTGTCCAACAGTACAGTTAAGTATAACCATATATTTTGCTGAAGGTGCAGTTATGTTCTTCGCTTTGCCAGCCAAATGAAGGAGGCTACTTGGGATGCGCTGGCATCTACAGGATTTTCAAAATTAGTACGGGCTTTAGAAAAATAGTTCTCATGCTGTGACTCTGTTTTCCCACGAGGTTGCCTCTGTGTTCCCAGGGTCCCTGTGTCTCTTCCCTTTGCACCTCTGCCCACTGTCTCAGTCCAGTCCCACACCGAGACACAGCCCTGCATACAGAGCACTGAATCACACTGGCTTTCATCTGTAATGAAGAGCTCTCTCCTGAAATCGGAAACACTTCTTATGTCTTAACAAGCCACCTCACCCAGCACCCTGCCTTTTATACATGGAGAGAGCAAGAAACTGATATGACAGGGTAAATGCAGTTAATTACCAGTCGCGGTTCACTTGGTCATACCATTTTGTCCTCCTGAGTTTGGCGATGTTACTATATAGTCACAATAAATCTTGTCATGATTCTTCCAGAGGACAGAAATTACTGAGTCCCATGGCAGGGAAGGAAACCCTTTTCCCCCTTGCCCTTATGCACGCATGTGCACATGCCGGCACGCACAGGGAGCACGGCTGGCACACACCACTGTAATCCGCTCTCATTTCTTCTGAAACCAACTGGCGCCAGCAGGGATTTTCCCTCCTGTGCATTGGCTGGAGGGTATTTCTGTAGTCTCATTAAAAAGATTAGAGATGACCACAGAGGCAGGCCCCGGTGAGCCTGTGTTCATTTCACTAATGACAAGTGGGGATTTTACAGGGTGGCAGATGACTGATTCGACCAGCTCAATTTGCAGGGTCCTTCCACCACATGTCAGGTTGGAGGCTGCAGTTTCTGCAATGATTGTGCACGCGTGTGTGCTTAATAACCACAACTGACTATACAGGGAAGGGAATCAGAAGGCAGTAACATCATTAACCTGGAAAAATATGGAAGGGTTAATGTAGCTAATGAAACAGACTGAAATTAGGGCTCCTACAACATTAAAATGATTTGCAGAATAAGACAGCAGAGCACTTTTCTAATGTCCTGGGTGCTAAACCAGTCTCAAGTCTCTGGCGTTTACCCACCTGACTTAAGCAGGAGAATTTGGTCATTCTGGCAGAGCTCCATGAAGCCTGTTATGCGCTTTGCAAACTCCACCACATACTGGATAGCGTGGGTGATCTGAATGGCACACTGCTGCCACAGAGCTTCTCTGGTCTTCCAGGAAAACACACACAGAAAAACAAAGCAGTGAGCAAGCGGGTTCATCAGTGCATTAAGCTCTTCGGATGGCCTTGCAGAAAGGCGCACTTGTCACACTCCACCCCCACCCCCAGGCAGACCTAGCAGCATCTCTGCTTCTCAAGGTACCAGACACTTTTCATTAGAAGGCTGTTTTCACAAGCCTACTGCCCCAGAGATCTGAACTCTGGCATTGCCTCTTCAAAGGGGGAGAATGCATTGTCCAATGTAAATTGTGAATCTAACGTCGGCTTTGGTGCAAGGTAGAAAAACAGTGGCACAAATAGTGTAAAAATGCCAGAGTACTCTTAGAGAAGAAGTGGCACAGTGTTATTAAGTTATCCAACAGAATAGTTCTGCTAGTTTGAAACATAAAACAGTGCATAATTAAAGTATCATTGCAATCCGAACACTGATTGTATCAACATTTTGTCTTCTTGACAATCCTTTTCCCTGCACACACAAGTGTACAAATGCAGATACATGCTTTTGATTTGCATGGCACAGCTCTGCAAGCTGTGGTGTGTGTCTATTTTTGCTAGTACTGCATAGCCCCTTAGCTTTCAAAGAACAGGTTGGAGTCTTTTCTGTCTCTTACGTGATCAGCTAATATGCTAAGTGAAATCTGACTGAAAAACCATTGTTAGTGATGCTGGTGCAAGAGGTACAAAGATTTCTGTTTACTAGACATCTGAAGAAGTGACAATGGGAAATAGTCTGAACTTGACATGAGAATCACAAAGGTAGAACAAAAATGTAGTGTAACAACATTGTTTTTCTACCCGGTTTTGAACACCTTCAATTTAAAGAGTACTTTCAGTTTGTCATTATCTGTTGTCTGTAAGAGACAGATATTTGTTATTAACATAAAAAAATTGTTTTCAAAATTATAAGGAGAAAAGGTTGTTTTATTTTCTTAAAGTCCTTACAACAGAGGATCCAGTCCTGACCACCTTAAAGTCAACTGAATTTCTACATGAAGTGTAGATCTGTGATAACAAGCAGAGCATGGAGAGCTGGATTCCATAACCACGCCTAAGCTTCAACATGAGCAAACATCCCAACATGCTGGAAAGTTGCTGCTTCTTTTTATGAAGTGTCACTCCTCATCAGCATATCCTTGCCAAATACATTACACTGTTAAAAATTTCAAACCACAGGGAATAGAAGAAGCAGCATATTACAGGATTGTACCTTGCTCTGGTAAACCTTAATTTCTTCATATGTGTGGGTCTGCCATGCTAGCTGGTGTAGTTCCTCCATGGTATATTGACATGTCTCCAAATGAGATTTAATGATATTCTGTGCAATTCGATCTGCGAAGAGGAGAATAAAAAATAGCTTGCATGAAACAGCATACAGTGATTTGTAATCATTTTGATTTTGGTGAAAATATTTAAGTTGTTGGAAAATGCAGAATTAAAAAAAATATATTTTCTTTCCAATGCTACCTTTCTTACTATTTTTTTTATTCCTGAAGATAGCTGTTGCAAAATGTTTTAGTATTGAACTCAAAGTCGAATGATGCTTGATAAATAGTGGATCTACATATGAAAATAACAATGAATCTTGTGAAACTATTCAGACTCTTTCATCCTAGAGGTGATTATTTTCTTTTTTTTTTTTCCTTTTTTCTTTTTCCACATTTAAATATATGTCATTTGGAGACTCTCTTTGCTTGATCACTTCTATTTATCCCAAGCCTGTGCAGCTGCCCAGTTCTGACATGAGCATTGCCTTGGGATAACTCATACCAGAGAAACAGGAAAGAGGTGTCTTTTTTTCTCAAGTTAGTTTTCAGCCAGATCAATTTCTGATTGAGC
The DNA here is from genome assembly GCA_013399435.1 of Arenaria interpres. Lineage (NCBI taxonomy): Eukaryota > Metazoa > Chordata > Aves > Charadriiformes > Scolopacidae > Arenaria > Arenaria interpres. The sequence goes on from VXAK01022311.1 coordinate 9,929, forward strand.
TAGATGAACACAAACATGGAGACTGGTAGTAACAAGGAGTGAAAGCTAGAACTAGTACCCTGGGTTTTAGAAGGAGAAATAGGGGGAATAGACGTCACGTATAGGATTAAGTTACCTACAGTTATTCTGAAATTGCAGTCTTAGAAACTACTGCATAACACAAGATGCAGAATGCAAGGGGAAAGGGAAGCATAAGATCCCACTGAAACTAGGAGTAAACTTCTCAGGGAAGGGTTTTAAAGTAGATCTTTGCCCCTTAAGTCACTTGAGTGGATTAAAAAACTTTTCACAAAAACTTCCAACATGAATTCATTAGCACTGGAAGTTGAAATGTCTTGATAAAACACACTATAGAAATGTGATGATTTCTTATTTTGCAACTTTGAGACCTATATAACTAATGAAGCTCAGTGCTTCAGCCTGAAGATATTGCTTAAGCTGAATACCTTTCAAATAATGGAAGAAAGTTGAAAGTCAGTAGGCAGAACTGAACTGAAGCTCTTGTGGCAGCACTAGCATTCCACAGAAAGCATGTTTGTCAAAAAAGGAAAGGACATTGACAATGCATTAGCAAAGCCTGAGCATGGGAAGTAGAAAGAACTAGGAATGTTATCATTTACTCATTCACATCCTCAACAGTCTGCATACAGTGGGTGGATCGGGAGCTTGGATTCCCAAAATAAGAATGTTTCTTTGGCCAAGTGTTGACTGAATTAAAAAACACTAGCAAGAAGGAAAGTTGAAAAATGAATGTAAACATGTATATGCTCCCTGCAATTGCTGCGATAGGAGTGTTATTATTTCAAGAAGAAATGCCTGTGCCACTGTCACAGTTAATAGGCTGAGACTCAGCAGAAAGGCGCTGAAGAAAATACAAAAGAGTTCCAGGTTTTTGTAGGAACAATAAAACCTGTGCAATTCAATCTTTACAGGTATCCCTTTAAAGGTCAACACTATCTTTAGGTTTCGTGATGGAACTATTGACTTAAGCATAAGGATAACTAAAAGTGTATGTTAGTGAATACAGGGATCTATCCATCATTCTTCAATGGAAGGTTGGTTGCAAGTCTTAACCTATGATGGTAAGCTCTTGCATTTTATAGTGAAAACCTTACAGATAAATGAGCATGTTGGAATAAAGGGATGATGAATTCAAACAGATTTTTTTACAAATATTTATTTGCATTTCCTTAACTAAGAGAAGCAAGTAAACCATACCTTTTCTAGAAAGGTGAAATTTCAGACACTTATCCCACATTTTTCTATTTAAAGTACAGTTTTAATAACATCAGCTTTCTGGGAACATCCTTAGCCATGGTAAACCTGACTGCAGAAGTTAAGCTCAAGCTACAGGCTTTGTCACTTATGTTCCTGGGAGGATTTAACCAGACAGAACTGAAGTATGGTCAGAGGAATGTTTAGGCCCTGTATCTAAACATCAGTGAAAGAAGTATGATTTCAACTTGTATTACAATTCTGCAGCCTGAATGGTGAAGGATTTTGCTCTCTATACCTGTTGGCTGGTCTTTTTCCTTCTTGTGCTTCCGAGCCCAGCCCTATCAGCCTCACCATTTGTTACAAAACCTCGAACTATTCACACTCTTGACATAAAGAAAATGCTTACAATAAATACCTCAAATACTTTAATATTACTGCATAGACGTGTTTTGAATCAGATAAGGCCACCTGATGCCAACAATCTGAAAATAAGACCTTTTCATTTCACTGACTCAAAATATACTTGATTAGCAGTTCTACTGCAAATATACTCGGCTCCACTCCTTTTCCTACCATTTATGTATTTGCCTTCGAACTGAAGAGCTGACAAACTCTTCAGGGTGTTGCAGGGATGGCATCCAGTGTTTTACCCCCATACAGCTCTTCCTTGTGTACTTGGGCTTATGTTGAGCTGACATTAAAACCCATTTAGATGTGTGAAGGCCTAGGGCAATTGCAGCAAGCAGCAGCTCCGAATGCTGACATCCAAAGAGGAATCAGGTGCAAGACAGACTTGAAACTCTTGCGCCGCAGGCTAGGCAAGGCTGAGTGTGTGATGGAAAGGGTACACTGTGCCTCAGGGGAGGAAGGAACTGCTCATTCAGCATAATCAGCAAAGGGAGGCTGCTTGCTTACACTCAACGCTGGAGTCCCTGTAAGGAGCTTTATGGAAATATAGCATGCGCTGGCTGTGTAGAGCTGACACAATGCAAAAAGTAAAAGAAGTGTAAGCTTGTCTTGGCTTCTCAGATGGTGGAGCAACAGAAGAGCCAATGCAGGCAGAGAAAAGAACATCACTCTCAAAGGGTTTCAAAGACCGTAATCTTTTTTTCTGACATTTTCAGATTTTTACTTCTTTTCACTAATGAAGGCAGAATCAACACACATCTTGGCAAATCTAAGGCAGAAAAAAAGTTCCTAAACTGCTGGGAATAATGTACTGACTTCTGATGTAAACCTGTCCAGTCACATGTCATGGGTACTGTGCTGTGCCCAAAATTTGATACAATTCTGTGAGACCTGGTGGCTCTGACACACTGCTGGCAACTGAGTTCAACAGATTAACTCTAACAGATTAACAGATAGTGTAACTAGAAAGAAAGGGACAATGAAGAAAGAAAACAAACAACTTCATACAGGATATGGAGAGCTATTGCCTTGAGGCAGAGGCTGTGTCCTCAACCCTACGGAGGTACCTTGTTGGCATGATGCCCAACAGCTATGTCTTTCCTGTTCTCCAGGCTAGGAGACTCCACCACAGTTAGTCTGTGCATCAAGCCTTGACTTTTGTTCATTTAGTTTTCAAAAATCTTGAATCAGAGATTTCAAGGGTCCCATTACATGGGGAACTTGCATGGACAATACCAGGAATTCTGTTTGGATGGGCTTCATGAACTGTAAAAGACAACTCCATTTTTGTGACCTCAACGTGAACTGAATTTCTACTTGAGGTGTTGTAAGTTTCCATTTTTATTATAGCAGGTTTGCAAGCTTTGGTTTATGGAAAGAAAACCAAAAGAGATGACACTGGCCGCTCAGGTGTGAGAATCAAAGTCTGTAACATTTTATTTTATAATCACCAACTGCTGCAACTCTTGAGTGAAAATTAATAATTCCAACTGAAAGAATTACTGAGCCTGCATGATACTACACCTCCGGCATTATAATAACAGCTGCAAACCGATGGATTTTTAAAGCTTATCTGCCATAGTATGTAGACACAAATGTAGACTAGGTGTTTTACTCCTCCCCTTTTGTCTATATACTGGGTTTATTCTATTAGGACTATACCTCCTACCATGCATCATGATCACTTGATACTACACGATACCACAGGGAATCTGAAAGCCACGGCTTACCCTGACAGATTGACTTGGGAAACTTTTCCCTGATGTCTGGGAAACATGGATGACAGAAAATAACATATTCTTAGTGTGCAAAACCCAGCATGTGCTGTGTTATGGAAGCATTTACATTAGATAGATTGGTTCTAAATTTGAAGATTTCTTAGTATTGGTACCTTGAAATTTTTGATGGAAAGCAGACACTTTTTGTACAAATACTATGCTTCATTAAAAAAAAAAAAAAGTCTAGAAAAAAATATTTTCTTCCTGAGAGACAAACCAGAAACAGCAAGCTCAATCAAGAAAGCAGCCAATAGTTGTAACAGATATGAGGTCTTGAAAAATCAGAAATACTCAAACAAGATATATCCTGGAATGACCACTTATATTGAATCTCTGTCTTGCATATATCTGACTGGTTTTCTGTAATGGTCCACTATCCTACCTGTAAAGTCTTGCCCATCCTCAAGGGTGACAAAGAAACCTGGATATTGTTGGTTGGCGCAGCTGGAAAGCAGAAACCTGAGAGGTGCGCCTGGCCTCCTCATCCTGCACAGGAGCTTGGATATTGCTGGTGGGGCCCTGAAAGGTGCCAGCTGGATGGGGAGGTAAATTAATTGGAGTTTTGCAACGCAGCAGAGGGAGACAAAAGTCAAATGCACAGTCAGAGAACAAGCTGAAAATTGTACATCAGGAAGCTGAAGCTGAAGATTTGGCTGAATCTGCCAAAGGATTTGTTCTTAGACAGAGAAAAAATTGTGTGTTCCTTGAAAGAAATACTGTGTGCATGGATGCAATTTTATGGACTGCAACATGCATGTCAGACAAGATGGCCTCAATGCCAATGCCAATGACTAGATGGAGCAATAAAACGTAACAGCAAGATGTACACGTACTGTGGCTGCCCAAAGTGCAAGGGAGTATGGTAAGAGAATAAATAAACATATATGGAACATGCTCCTGGGCTTGTGGCTTGGTGGCTAATAATTAGACTGTTGAGGCCAGTAACTGAGAAAGGCCATGTAAAAATATTGATGGGAACTGTACTGAAGCATAACAAGGGACCTCACTGGTGCTAACAGAATTAAATGAAACTATCAGGGAAAAGCAGCATCCAAAGGGTGAGATGTGGAATATAGGACATAGGCAAGATAAGGATAGGGAGGACCGTGAGATATCAATGCTGTTTTAGCAAAAGAAAAAGCTTTTAAATTTGGCTTGGCCTACCTAAAACCACAGAGAGAACAAAAAGACCTGATTCCGAAAGGATGGCCCAATGAAAAGTGAAGTAAGCTGTACCACAATTAGTGCAACAAACCCATCCTGCTTTCCTTATAGACTTGTCAAATATTGCTTGCCATTCCCTCTCTGACCTCCCATCCCCTGTGTTTGGCTGGTTAAGAGGTACAATGAACATGCAGGAGGGTCTGGTCTGGTCAGGCTGACTGGCCAGCAGCCGCCACTTTTTGGGGCGAACATGGGTCAGGGTCACCATTTCTTCACCACCACCCCAAGATTATCTGTCTCCTCCACCTGCTAAGTAGCCTCTTTTCCAAAGTCTGTGGGAATCTAAGTGTCTAAGGCTTCTGCTTCCCTTCATTAAAGTTGGACAGTAGCTAAAGAAGTATTGGATGGTCCTGACAGAAGGACTGGGCAGACCGCAAGACTGCAAAAGCCCTACACCATCAACAAAAAAGGGAAAAAACATAGGTTTGTAAAGGAAAAGCAACAGACACTTCTTGCATAAACTTGGGACTACAGCTTACAACTTCCAGAACAGCAAATGACCTTTTCTCTTTCCAGTTTTGCCTACTCTGCTAGATTCTTCCTCTTTTTTTTTTTTTTAAATATTTTTCCCCCACTCTTTTCTTTTTTCCCCCTACTGTAATTTCTTATTTTAGATTTCAGTAGACACCTCACAAAAGGCACTCTCCAAAGGTTATGACATCTCAAACATTCATTGCACCAGTGGGTTAGGAGCTTCTTAAATCCTAACTGAACATTGCAACCTAGATAGTATAAATCAGCATAGCACAGAACTGCAGGGGTCTATCATCAGCTGATGAGTCATTCCTACCTTTTTCAGACATTTCCTTGTAATATTTGGACATCTCAAACTGCAATACTGAGGAAAAACTCCAACTTTGGGTCAAGTACAATGCTGGTGGGGATGGGTGTAATAACTCCATGGACTGCACACAGCATTCACCAGCTGTGAATTTGGCCTGCTAAGTAGAAATTATCCACAGTACTTGGCAATGTCTGTTTCCTACAGGCTCTTTCATTTGTCTCTCTTTTCTCAGGAGAGACTCTAGTTTTTCTCAGCATTCCTTTCTTTTGCACTGGGAGCTGAAAAACTTTGAAGTGTGCCTCCTAAAACACTGATAATCATCCTCAATTAAAATGAATAATGAATTTTTAATTTGCCACTTACCCTTAGGATCCAGTTGAGTAGCTAAGAGCTCATCTCAGCTTATATCCTAAGTTGAGCTCTCGCAGGGATCCACTTTGAATTAATGCTGCAATAACACCACAGCTTTGGCTATCTGTCTGCTGTAAGCATCTGTATCAGTCTGTGCAACTATCAAAACTCCAGCTAGACATCCTAAATAAAATCTCTGTTCTAGGACCCAAAATAAGCCAAGCTAGTATCAGATCAACACTCTTCTGTAGCCTAATTCAAGAGTATTATAACTGCAAAATGAAAAGTTTTGCAAACTGGTTTCAATACACAGATTACCTCAAGAAATTCTTAGACAGTAGTAGAGGCAGTGATGCAGGGAACAAAGCAAAAATATGTCTTGTAGTTGCTGTCAAACATGAATAATGAGTCCCAATGTTTTTAAAGGAACTGGCTGAAAAGTCTGAACTTTTTTCACAGAAAGGCAGGAATGCTTTTTGCTAAAAGTGGTTGCAAACAACTAATCTCATTTTTCATCTGTCCCTGGCATTCTCAATGTCATAATGCACAAAAGATTTCCCTTTCAAAAGCTGTTGTAAATGGAGTAGCAAGTTTCATAATCCTCATTTGTTTAATAAATTTCTAACACTGCACAATATGCAGCCGAGGAAGATACAAAACATTAAAACACTCATATGAGACTAAAAATGCTTGAATTTAGTTCAGGAATAACCCTCCCTTGTGTTCAAGTTATTGAATGCTTACTGTTAGGAACAGATTGCACATTGAAGCAATGTTATGTGTGTGAATTCTGTATTTCCTCTCTCCCTTTGAAATAAATCAGTGTTTCATCTGCCTTTCAAAAATGCTAATAAATTACAAGAAATTACAATGCAATTGAATGAAGTCCTAATCTGGAGCAACCTAGAAGATGGACCCAGAATTCTGTCAAATCCTAGAGGATCTTTTTAAGTGCTTAAAGGTCTCCACTTAATAATACTTTTCCTGGGTCTCAGCCAATTTAGTAAAAAACGTATATTTTCTACTAATTAGAAACCATTTAGCTGGCAGCAAAGGTACTAACCAAGGCAATAGCTAGAGCTTACGGGACATGGACTCTACAGGCACCAGATAATTATCACAAATTTATTGAGATGAGCTGTTTCCTGACATCTTCCAACATAGCTTACACAAAGAGATCTTTATATTAAAATCAAGACTGCTCTGAAACAAGAATGTGGTTTCATTTATTACAATTAAGCAAACGTTGCTTGGAGTGGACATTGTTCACTATGAATCCTAGAAATACACATGGAACAATTGGAATACTAAGGGGTTTAAGCTACAGTTGGAAGAGTTTGCCCTGTCACAGTCTGCAAAAGGCAGGGAGACATTAGACATACATTTTAGCACCTCTTTAACTGCCACAGGCTTACCGTTAGCTTTTTACAAAAATTTTAAGCAACCTAGGTATAGAAATGCTTTAGAAAGTAATGACAAAATATTCTATGGTGGTTCTGTTTTCCTGCCGTGTGGAAACTTGAGTTGGATCCAAGTGATGTCAGCACATAGTGTCAGAAAGCAAAACAATTTGGTTATCATAAGCAATACCAGAGATTTCACTGATCAAGAAAAAAAAAAGTCTATGCAGTCAAAAAGGAACTGAAGACAGTGCTGTTGCTTTAACTATTCCAATTTGCATGGGGCTTTCATCCCTGTAAGACTACTGCACTGTGTTCTGATCAGTTTCAGCATCTGTCTGAGCCCTATGTCTTGTTGCCTTGCATTTTTCCACTAAACATGTCCATGTTCCTCTCCTGTGTGTTTCACTCCAACTTCTCATACCTTTTCACTCCGTATAAAAGTATTGTTGCTGTTCTGTGAAATAAAGTATCAAAACTGAATGTACTGAGAAAGACATCATCCATGGAGTTGGGAACAACATCACAAACTGCATAACAAACAGAATTACATTATTGTTAAGAATAGGGTGGAAAGTAGTGAAAAGCATGAAGCAAGTGATAAATCTGCCAGAGAGAGAGCATGCTGTGTGAAAAAGTGAACTATGGCCTTGGGAAGTCAAACTTAGGAATTTGCATGTGCACTGGGAAGAAAAAAATTTGTAAAATCAAACTCCTGTTGGCTTCCTTGTGCCTGAGGATTGAAGAATGACTGAACAGTGTTGTTCAGGATGACAAAGAAATACAGTAGGGGCCCCAGATTAAGGTCTCAGAAAGCACATATGCATATTCCTCTCCAAAGGCAAATATACACATTGTCAGTGCTGACTGCCCAGAAACAACACAGACAAACGTTAAGGACAAGGAGCATTGACATTGAGAAAAAAGGGGTTGTTCAGATGAGGAAGTAACATATCACTACCAATTCAACTCACACCAATTTTTGCAGATAGTATGCCACTTCCATATACTACAGTGATTCCTAAACCATCACTGCCTTGCCTTCTTCTCATCTGCAGTGCTATGTTTGCCTCCACGCAGGTTGTGTATGAGACACAACCCTGCAAGACCGCATCCTTCACGTGTCCCAGGCCCTCCATGCTCTGGCACCTGCTCCGGCTTTCTTTTTTTGAGAGTTTCTTGCATTGCTGCTCTGAAGGCTACAACAGAGAGTCAGCCAAACGGCTATTCCTACGACTGGCAGCAACAGCAGGCCTCGGTACCATTAGCTTTACATTGATCTTTTTGTGTGATTTCTAATCTGACAACATTCACAGCACGGTGCTATTCTTGAGAAGATTGTCATGATATATGGTAATATATGGGATGTATGATATGGTATTTTACATATTTTGACTGCTACAAATGGTTACTTTCTAGCTGCTTTTTGGATTCTCAATAGAATGAAGATATTTTGTTGAGTTTGGTTATGCAAGAAAATGTCCATATTTTTTGAGAAAAGGAGGAATTTTATATACGTTCTTTAATGGATTAGAAAGGTAGCCACTGTGAAGAACTATATTAACATGATTTAGAAATGCGAGCTATAGATAAGATTGTAATACCGTTTAGTGCATCTTTTAAATTAATTCATAAAACAATCAGAAAAGTAAGTAAAACAGATCAAATTATCACAAAATGTTCCCTATCCTCAGTCTCAGTTAAAAGATGTCACTGATTATATTAATTTCATGGCTTAAACCAGCTGCTTATAATGTTCAAATAGTCATAACTCCAGTTAAGATGGGACCTCATCAGTCCCACACAGTAAGTAGAAAATTTTCATCTCTTGAAAACATGTGTCATGTGCCAGAAGTACTCTGTAAGCAGAACTCTTGATTTTATTCCCACTTGCAATACTTATCCCCGCAATAAACTTAAAGGGCAGTATTTAAAATGGCATTTTCTGAAGCATCTATAATGCAGTCTGTAGTGTGATCAAACCCCAGCTAGGAATGTTGCCAATGGCCATCATTGCTAAAATTACTGTAACATTACTAGTAGGCCCGCATTTGACACGTGAATTGACTTGACTGGAAGAGAAGTCAAATCGCTTTCAGAAATAGAAAAAAAGTTTTGTAATTTGCAGGAAAATCCAGTCTGAGGTATCCTTTTAGGCTATCTACTGCATTTTCAAATAGTTTTACATTAATTGCTTTACTGTATAAATTTAAACTACAGTTAGTAAAAAGGCACATTGCATTGTGCTTATTGAACTACTGTAATTTGTGATAACTGTAGTCAAGCAGGACTGCCAGAACCAACATGTGACTGATCCAAAGTCCACTGCAGTTTCTGTGAAGCAGTAGATGCTCAGTGACTTGAAAATCACAGAATGAAAAAACTTATGCTTAATTATAGTACCTTCTAGAAAACAGTCTTTATTTTTTAAATCTACGTGAAGAATCATAACACAAACTCTGCCCTCTCTAGGTCTCATAAAATCAGTTAAGTGCTAAAATATGCACTTAGTAAAAGATAACAATGTAATAATTTGTAAACATTCAGATAATTTGAACTACTGGGTTGGGCAACATAAACTCATTAAAGTCTCTATGTAAATCTGTAATTATTCTGGGTTTTGTCTAAATTTACAAATAAAAAAAGATTACTAATTTGGAGGTGGGAAAAGATGGAACTAGAAAATGTTATGAACTTTAAAAAATATTGCATTTTTACCAACACTTCTGCCAAATTATTTTTTGATTTCATTGGTTAAATTTATTTCTAAATATATGTTAAAACAATAATAATATTCTACTATTATAAAAAAAAACCCTTCACTCCAGCATCAGTTCAGCTAGAATGCTTCAACATTATAATGTTCTAATTTATTTCTTCCCTTTTCTGTCCATTTTTTATGAAGTTGAAGCATTTTTTTTTTTTTTTCACTGACTGAGCAACACTGTCAAATTCGGTATAAATCTTGCCATTCTCGGTTCTCGAGTGTACAAAAAAGGGGAAAAAATTAATTACTTAAAAAAACCATCAGAAATTCTAAGTTTTGTCACAGGAACTGAAATGAGCACAGAACTGCAATATTAATTTATTCTGATTGTCACCTTTAAATAGGTAATGACGGTAAGATACAGTGCCCTAAGGGTATCTGCAGAGAAATGCACGTTGCACATTTTTAATTGCTCACTAGATGGCAACATTGCTCTGCTGAAATACAGCTGTAAGGCTGTAGACGACTGCCCTGCAAAGTTGGACTATCACCTTGTTAGGAGGGATATTAAACTATGGCTCAGAAAAAGAAGTGAAGAAACATTACACAGGACTACAGCCACAAAACCATCATTTCTGCTTCATGTGTGGTGGGCAGTGGCCTTGTAAAGGGAAGATCAACACAGACCTTATTGTCACCTTAGGTACAGGTTTTAGTTCGAGAGTTTACTGCATTTTGAGAGTGGAGGTCCTTACAGTGTCCTTCAAATAACATCTAACTGACCAATACACGTTCAGTAAGCTGTCCATTAGCACTTGATTTGGAACAGGAAACAAAGATTTCTACTGAAAGGGGAAAGTTGTGGGACTGGCTTTCCAATATATCCTCAGCAGAGGAGTTGAGAATGTTTCCTCTCAGGATGGGATAGTGAATGAACTAAATGCTGAGGTCTTGCTTGTATGATATTGCAGCAATGGAAATTTAATAACTTTACAGTTTATAAAGTTGTTCACTGTACATCCTGGGACGAATGTATGAATCCAGCTAAATTAAGGCTTACATATGCAAAGGGTGTAATTTATAGTTACCAAGGGGGCTTTTCTTTTATATACTGATTCTGAGGCAGTATTTAAAACATTTTGAAGGTTTTGCTTTACTGTAATTTTCCAGTCAATGGGTCAGGTCAAAAGAGCTCTGCATTATGGTGTATTTGACGAGTAGGGCTGGTGATGCCTTCTCCAATTCTCATGCACACGGCAGAGCAGCCTCAGAGTGGCTGGGAAAGGGAATATCTAGTTCTAGCCTACCAACCTTACTTACTATTTGACTTTAATTTTGGAAGGAATGCAAGTTTTTCCAGCCATTGTGTACCTTCAGAAGAAATTCCATGTAGGTTTCCATAAATAACACTTTTTTCTGTAACTATAGAGGCTGGGCTCTGTGACCTCTGGTATGCTTTAGCGGTGTCTTATTGACTACCTAAATACACACAGCTATAGGGCACTCTTCAATTTGACCTGGTGTGAACCCTTAACCAACCTGTTTATCCCACAACAGTGTTTGCTAATATTTTTTTCTCCTCTTTAACAGATCATAGACTGGTAATCTCAACTGCAGTCAAGGCAGGGAAACCTTTCCATTAACTTTTATAGGACAAGATCCGAGCCACATATTTTGTGAGGATAATGCAACGCTCAGCTCAGTGACAGATAATATTATGCACATATATTTAAACAAGATGGTCTTTAATTTGACCAAGTCTAAAAATAAGCCTTCAATACCTGCTAATTTAAAATCACACCTGGGACTAAGCATTGCTGTCCCTCTATGGGGCTAGTAGGGTCAGAAAATGGAGCTTCTTTCTCCCTTTAGGATTTCCCTTGCACCAGCTGACACCTCTCTGCAAAGAGAATGTCATTCTGCAAATGACTAAATTCTCTGTTTTGGCATGATGAGCAGATTTCACCTCCGGTTTGAGCACCCATGGCAGCACCAGGAGTTTTTGCCTTCCCAGATGTGCAGATGGCACGGTGGTCAGGGATAAACAGGACCATGCCACAGGGTCTGTGGCAGCATGCATCCTCAGATTTCTCCTGTGCTGGAGCAGCGCTGGCTGTTAGGACACACCTGAGTCATGCCACCTATGGGCAGCAGGACAGGTAGAGAAAGAGCCTGCCCAACTTGTCTGGTTGATGCATCTGACCTACTTTGTGCCCTGTCCTGCCCACCCTGCTACAAATCCACATCAAGTGTCCAATAAGACACCTTGGGTTAAGGACAAAAATACCTCCCTTATAAAAAAAAAAAAAAAAAAGGAAGAAGAGCTGGCCTGGAAATGCAGCTGATAGCTGAGGCTCTGGTCCTGTGTGCTTATTTATGAGCTTTGGATTAATTTCTTTATGCTTGGAGCTTCTTCTTGTAAAAAGAACTGGAATACTGATGGGGACTGAGCAACAAGACACAGTTCTGCCTAATGGGGAGCCACCTGATTTTATCCAACTTTTATACATTGTAAGCTCTGGCAATTACATACGGAATTTATGTCTGTATCTGAATCCACTCTTTCTTGTACTTAGTCCTCTCTTCCATAACCTATCTGCTTGTCATAGTGATCAGATAATGCACAGTTGTACCCTAGACTATTCAACGCATTTAGAGGAATATGCCAATACTAAATACGTGTGAAGGATTCCTATATAACTTTAATTTGTCAGCATCTCTTTCTCCTACACTTATTTCCTGGTATAGTATTTAGAGATACTAGTAAACATGCATAAGTTATATTTTACTTGCTGTGCCATTCTCATACTATGTGTTGAAACATTTGTTGTGTAAAAAATTTTTTAATTTCAAAACTGTTAAGCTGAGCAATTTCCATTTCCACTACAAAGTCTACTGTAGATGAAGGTACGTTCAGGAAAAACAGCACTTTCACATTCAAATTAAAGCATAGAAGTGTTAAAGATCAAAGTAGGCCTGATCATTTCGATTCCTTTTTGTTGGAATTAGAAAATTAACATGTGAAGAAAAGAATGTAAATGATGTTTAAATTATGTCATAGAGTATCTTAGACAATATTATTTTTATAACATTACCAAACTGACAGGGAAATGAAGACTTGTTGTATGGATTTTTTCAGAGAACCTTCCTTTTGGATAGCAAGGAAAAAATAAGTAGTAAAGCAATTTATGCAATTTTGACATGTTGTTTTGTCAGGTGCAGCAGGGACCAGTGTTAAAACCTGTTTTACAAGCATTTAACATTTTCATTAATAATCTGAAAGAGAGGGTTCACAGCATGCTAATTAAATGAAGAGATAATTCTAAATTGAATGAAGTCACAAAACATCAATGAAGACTGAGACCTAAAGTAACAGGGTTGAAAAGGTTAGAAAAATAAGAAAGGGAAAATGAGATTCAAACTTGGAAATGTGTGCTCAGAGGTGTCTTAATAAAAACTGCCCTATACAGAATGAAAAACAAGCAACGTAATAACACTGAAGGAGTAAGTGAACTGGATATTGGTTGGCATGTGAGGCAGAAGCTGCAAAGACTACTTTGATTATGGGCTGCTTGTGAAGAAGTCTGTCTCTTGGGGAGCTTACAGCAACTTTTAGGAGCTCAAGGATGGAAGGAGGAAATGCATTTTCCTCATGCATTTATGAGGAAAAAATTAAGGGAGTTGCAACTAAGACCAGACAAGTAGTAAGTGAGGTTGTGCTTAAAAATATACATGTATTTGAATAACATGAAGACCAGAAGGAAACTAAGACTGGAAATTTGAATCTGGTAGAAAGTCTTCAGCGAGGGAAAGAACTAACATGATTTGGGATACTTAGAAGCAATGGTTCAGTATATCACTAGAAAACATGGTATAAAAAAATTTCTATCAGGCACGAAGATCTATACAGTATAGCTTTTTCATGTCCTATATATTTTCTATGATATCATCTAACAGTTAAGGCAGTAACTTCTATTTAACATGAGTTGAGTTTACTCTTAAATTTCACTGCAGTGAGTAAGATACAATGCTGCGGTGAAATTTAAGTACACTGTAATATGGAATCAATGCATCACAGTGCGTAGAGTATTCCTGCTTTGACTGCAAGCTTGTAGCTTTGCATATGGGTCCAATAATCCACTGCAGCATTAGGAGGCACTTTGTGCTTGTTTTTAACCACTGAAAATAACATTTGCCCATGCACTAATCCCAAAATTTTATTGTACATCTCTTCCACTTTTTCAGTTGTGTCAGCTGATCTGTTACACTACATTATCTCTCACTAACACCCTTACATCTCTGCTGTAGGTGCCAAAATGACATGCTGCACCATTTGGTTAAAATCCTAGCAATTTAGGAGCCCTGGTTCCAATTCCTAAAGGAAGAGAGGTAAGTCCCAGCATCTGCATTTTGCAGCCACGTAAGAGACAGGCCCTTTGCTATGTCTTGTTCCCTGTGCTCTGGGGTTTTCCCCACTTTGTATGCTCCAGAAGAGGAACGCTAGGCAGGTGACACTGAGGGTAAAAGACTGGGAAATGTGGGGTGGGTTTAGGGCTGGCTGGTTTAGGGCTAGGAGAGCAAAAACATGCATGGAGATTTAAGAATGATGCATTATTTCTAAAGCAATCCTGCAAGAGATAAAATGCAAGAGTTAAATGATTCTCTAAAGGTCCATGAGTCAAAAGATTCCATTGACTTTAATGGGACCCTTAGCCACTGAGGGTATAGTCCTGTGGCTATATTACCTCCTTGGGCTCACTTCTGTAAGCGAGAACAAACCCTAATTCACAGACTATCGGAATTGTCATATTTCTGGTATGTCCTCTGAGTCCCTCTGGGAACATCTCCCTTTGGTACAGGGTGCTGCAGGGAAACAGTTCTTCCAACTGTTTAAATTGTCTCTCAGCTGGCTTGGAGTACTGCGTACAACTGTTGCAGGACTGAGGTTTGCACAAGCCACATGTGAGTAATATTCACACAGCCACAAGAGCTGAGAGAGAAGTTGGAGCAGATGTTCCTCACCAATCCTCTGTACTGCCATGCTGTGGGTGTAGGACTTAAACGGAGTGGCAGCAGAAAAGCATAACTTTCTCCTGTGCAATTCTCAACTAAAGCATACAGTTTGTTACATAGCTGACTGCACATGAGCATCCATGGGTAGAAAACATGCTGCAAATTCTAGATGTGCCTTCATATTTTTATCGGGCGGTAACTACTACATACATCCTTTCTGCAACATATATTGAGAGGATGCCACATATCCAGGGCCCTCAGTAGGTCTGAGTACACAAATAAATGTACACATCTCAGTGTACATGTATGAGGCAGCAAGGCCAGGCAAGAACTACAGAGAGCTTTTATGGTGTGACATTAATCAATTTGTTACGGGTGTTCTTGAATACCGTATTTTTTTTTCCCCTTCTTCTTTCTTTTTAATTAAATTCCATTAAAGAAGTGTTACCCTTTGATTATATTCTTAACCACAACTGACTCAGCATACTTCACTTGTTGAGGTGGGAAGTACCTAATTAGAACGCCAATCTTCTTTCATGTTATTCTTTATAATAGAAGTAGTTCTTCCAGTTGCGTTGGTGAGATACAACTAGAGGCTTTAGATGAACAAAAATCCTCCTTAGAGAAGAATAACCGTTAGCCATTGCCTTTCAAACTGGCTCATCTCACAGAGAAGTCTCTTTGCTACTTTTCAAAAAAGAAATCAAGGGACAGGTTCTCCAAAGCATTCAACCAGCGGAGCAGGGGTATCAACACAACTACATTCAGAGTTTGTGCATCTCACGAATTCAGTGAACTTGCTCTGCATGTACCTTTACGCACCAGAGGTAGCAAGCTGGTGCTTTTTGACAACACATACCCTAGATTTAGCTGCCATGGGGATTCTGGGTGTTGACAAGAATATGGATGGATGACTGAAGAGATCATTTAACCATGCTAGTAATGAGCTCATTTGAAACAAGCTCCCCGCTGTTAATTATCAGTTGGTTCTGATTGATTCATCACCTGTTTTGGTGCTCCCCTTTCATAAACAAAACATGAAATGCTGATTTTAAGAAACTGCATAATTTGCAGATTTTGGTGAAAACAGAACTGCCTCGATATTGTGTCAATTACTGTCAGACTGATTTTTTTCCCTTTGCTCTGTGTATGTGTGTGTATGTATGCTCATGTGTGAACATGTAATTATTGTGTACCTGTGTATGGAATGCCTGTATAATATTTTGATAAAGACAGCATTGCAATGTAGCTTATATATTTACACATTGCACTGGAGGAATTAGAATTTTCCTTACCTATTTCAGTCATGGATATCCCCGGAGCTAATTGCCCATTGTTGAAAGAGCTATAGGTAAACAAGTTTGGTACAGAGGTGAGGTCATAGATAGGTTCCTGCTTTATCTGTTTGATTCCAGTCATGTCTAACCCAGACTGGTCTGGGGAAGGCTGGGCAGAATCCACGTTATAATAACCTTCAGACTTTGGCAGGTCGATGACATGCCCATTTGAGTAGGTGCTGCCAGTTTCGTTATTCAGGCTGCTCAAACCATTGCTGATGCTGTTGCTGTAAACCCTGGCGAGGGCTTCTGCCTCACCGCTCTGCTGCTGCCGTTGCTCCTGCAGTCGCTGCTGGTGCTTCTGCACTTCAGCGTACAAGCTATCTCTCTGCTTTTTGGACATTCTTCCAAACTTCACAGCTGAAAAACAAAGCACAATGTGAACCATTGTAGTCTTTCATTTTTTCTTAATTCCCTTCAACCCCATCACTCTTTTGATATTTACTTTCAGTGTTACTTTTGCTGTGGAAACTTTTCTTTTTCTGTAGAAACGAGAGAGGATGCAAAGCTTTAAACCATGTGTGTCTCACAAAAGAAAAAGTATTGTGTGCTTGGATTTACAAGGTGATGACAATAACTCCTATTTGACAGGAGGGCCTCAGTCAAGCAACTCACTTCCCACTGTGAATGTTAAAAAGACCGTGCATCCTTTTATATCTCTGTGTTCACTGAACAACAACCCAGAGCTGTATGAAATGTACAGTCTGTAGATTCATATCCCATGTGATTTACCAACTTTCCACAAACCTTTAAACAGTGCACTAACAGGATTAGTGCTCTGGATGAAAACAAGCCCTAAAGCCTTATTATTGCATCCTTTCAATGGGGTGTTATCTTCACACTCTAAAAAAAATATCTTACAGGTTAGAGTTAGAACCTAGAGGAAAATAACAGATTTGGAGGTAAACAGCACAAATGAATGTCATCTTTTCCACAGAGTAAAGTCTCAGGGATTTACACAATCAATTTACATAATCTCCATGCACAAATCCATGCATTCCTTCTGATGGGAAATGGAGGAAAACTTCAGAGTGCAAAACACTCTCCCCAGGAACAGAGTTCATTACACTGAGACTGGAATTTTCAAAAATGACAGGCTGATTGCTTTGGAACTAGGAGGAGTAAGTCCACAGTTTGTATATACAGTGGGTCACAGATGATTATTTTCCTGGCCACCACTGCCTCCCCGCCCTACCATCTCTCTATAAATTCTGGCTTTCTGCTGGGCTAGATCTTGGGATCTCAGAGCAGAGGTAGTTGTTAATTGTTCTCTGAAACAAACAAGGACTACATTCAGCAGAATTCATCAGAGCACTGGTAAGAGAACATTGGTCTGGAAATATAAATTTATATGTATTACGAGGTGTATTTTCCAACACTGAGTATTTGCAGTCTATCTATAATTGGGATCTATTCAGAGTTATCACATTTATTAGCATAGCATTGGCTTGGCTTTCATTTTTGCTACCCCATACTTCACCTATAACTGTCGAGAAGAGCCTGAGCCTACACATGTGGATGAATGTGAAAATCTTCAGTAAGGAAAAATATCAGAAAAGGAAGAGAGTAATATGAAAAGGCAGTGCCAGAACACCAAGGAGACGGCATCCTCTTCAATGTATTTACACTCTTTTATACTAAGATTTTTTTTTTTTCCCTCTTGTCAACCTCAACTTACTTGCAGCCCTTCACACAGGCTGTGAGCTACCTCACACGAGCATAGCCTGCCCCTGGAATCACTGTACTGCACACCCTTATGGACAATATACAATGACTGTATTTTGAAAAATGCAACTGTGTATTTTCTTCAAATTTAGGGCCTTAGTAATGAAAACAAACACCCACTGTTTATTCTCATTATATATTCATTAATTGGATTCTCCAGCTGCTGTCAATTAGCATCCTGCCTCTGCATGATAAAACTGAATCTGTTACATGGCTGAGAGGTAAAAATCACATTCAATTTCTCTCTTAAAAAAAATATCCATACAAGCTATTTTAAACTTGCAAGAGCTTTTAATACGGTCAAGTATAAACACCCATACATAAACAATGAGAGAAGGAAGCGATGCTGTTGGAAGAATCCCTCTCTTTGTCTGCACGCAGTGGTCCCTGAATTATAGGTTGGGAAGACAGTGCTGTCAGTCACATTAAAATGCCCCTATGATACCTGAAATCATTGGAAGACAGTACTTTCAGGAGGAAAGCACGTGTTGTTAAATTACTGAAATGTTATGACTTTAATCTCCCCTGGGAAGAATCAGGAGCTAAGGCATCAAGTAAGCTGCATGCTAGGACCAAAAAGAGTTCATGGATTGAAGGCTAGACTGCAAGGTCCCTCCCAGACTGGTGAGACAGGTGTGCAAGTTATTTCAGTGAGATATGAGAGACATGCTGAGGAAGGAAAAGACCTTTTATGGTCCAAATTTAAAACAAGTTTATAATTTGTGGACCATCTGAAGAAATAGCTCTTTAAGCAACTTCCGCGTCAATGACTGTTTATTTCAAATTACACATTTTGTGTAAACTTTCTAAGACAGAAAGCTGCTGCCAGGCCAGGCAATTGAAATTAAAAAATGAAATATTTTCTTCTCATGCTTCCTGACCATTTAAAACATGTTTGTGAGCTGGAAACCCCCTGTATGAGCAGTGGTGGCTGGGGCAGGCCGGCTGCGGGTAGCCTTGCCCAAACCTCCCACTGCCTACAGCTCTGGTGTGGAACACATCCTCATCCTCAGATAATCATGGATCGCCACAGCACAGTTTGGAAGGTGGACCAGAACTCTGCAAGGAACAAAGGATACTGCTATTGGAGACACGGTGGCGCTATCCTCTGCTGTAGTTTCCATTTTCAGTGCTAAACCATGAAACATTTCTACAGACCCAGACAGGGACAAGGGGCAATGTAAAGGTAAAAGAAATGTTTCTTTAGCAATGCAAAATATTTGGTCAAGTGCTCTGAATAAAACAAACAGAAATCCCTAACGCTCTCACGATGTAAATTTCTTAACTGCCTATTTACTGTCACGGAACCTTTAGAGATCTCAAGGAAAGGGATGCTTTCACACATCAATTTGTAATGTTAGGATAAACGTTAATGTTTAATATAGGAGGTTATCTAAACTGGAATATAAATCCACCCCTCCAGAGGAGCCCTTTTTGTGCTTTTGATCAGAAAAACACATTTCATTTGTGACTCCTTCTGCTCCAAACTAATACTGTTCTCCATTTTGTGATTTCCCCACCCTGCCCATGAAAATAGCCTCCTTTGTCAACTGCACGGTAAAGAACCATGTCTCAGTGTGTGTGTTACAAAGCAAGGAGCTTGTCTTCTCTCTCTTTCTGGAAATCTACAGGGAGTTTAAGTAAGTCAGCAGTGAAGAAGAGTTTCAAAGGGTTTAGGCGTGAAGCAGGAATCTGACTCCTTACCATCTCGAGACATTCCCAGGGCAAGACATTTCTGCAGTCGGCAGTGTTGGCAACGATTTCTGTTGGTTCTGTCAATTAAACAGTTTCTCTGCCTTGGGCAGGAGTAGGAGGCATTGTTCTGCTGACTCCTCCGAAAGAATCCCTAGGGGGGAGAGAGCAAGAGAGACAGAGTATTACCACGTGCACGTATGTGCGCACACACACACGCACACAGAGAACCATGTAAAAGGCTATAATAATATCTTATTTAGTGCCGTTATACTTA
Source organism: Arenaria interpres (assembly GCA_013399435.1). Taxonomy (NCBI): domain Eukaryota; kingdom Metazoa; phylum Chordata; class Aves; order Charadriiformes; family Scolopacidae; genus Arenaria; species Arenaria interpres. The sequence goes on from VXAK01022311.1 coordinate 29,843, forward strand.
TGCTATGGCTTTATAGATGTTGGCCTTGTATATTGAAATTAAAAACATTTACTTAAAATAAAGAGAATTGTGCTTTATTCTGTAAAGAATTCTACTTTGTAAAATCACAAACAATAATGCTACAGAATGCATTCCTATTGTGCAATAACGACCATGTATCATCTAATGCTTGCTCCTAATAGAGGAAAACCTTATCACCATTTGTAAACAGAGGACTTGAAGTGCTCGTTCTGACTGTTTTCTTCCTTTAATGAGAGATTGGTAATAACTGGCATTGGCTATGCATGGCATTAGAAGCTGAAGTCTGCTGTTCAACTTAACCTGGCAAATGTTGATCTGATCTGGAGGGATTCTCAATCCTACACTTTAAGAGTGAGAAGTAATTCAAATTCAAGCATCACAAAAGCACTAGGTTTTAATGACTGTATCAAGTAAAGCCAATACACAAAGGAGAAAGCAACACCTTTAGACACTACCATGAGAAAGTAAAGACATTTTCCATTTCAATGGAATACAGCATCCATTTCATCTATGTAAAAATTTGTAGTTATTCTATCTCCTGGGATGTTTTCCTGGCCAGCTGTGGGCTATTTGGCTAAAGATTAGAGGTCTAGGTTAGTATTAACCCATACCTAAGGCCTTACGAGCTCCCAGCTGCTACTAACAGCACCAAGAGAATGGTAGAAGAGACATGAAATGGCAGAGGTGACAAGAGGAATTAAACCAGGGGATGAGGATTAGAGAGAGAGAGGGAGAGGGCATTTTATGATCCTTTCTTTCCTGTAAAATAAAGGACAGGACGAACTTCAAGTCCAGAGAGAGACAGAAACAAAGAGAAGTTCCTTGGCCACTTAGGCATCTTTAGATGCAGGCAGCTACAGGGCTGTGTGGTGGGAGAGCTGAAGGATAGCCTAGCCACTGCAGGAAGCCACAAGGAGAAAAAGGGCAGAAAGCATCGTTACTGCAGTTACACTAGTCACCAGAAGTGATGCCAAAGTGGTTGTGCCTTTCTGGGAAGTTTGCAAACAGCTCCAGTAGAGCCAGAAAACAATAACTAACTTCATTTGTCAGGGAAAACCAGTGTTATCTCCACACCAGCTGACAGACGGTGGAGTACCAAGCAATGGCAGTTGTGGCAGCCATGTGTTTTGCGGGAAAGAGAGTGGGGAAGCAACAAGGTGACAATGTCACAGGCCAAAATTTGCTTGCTACAGGTAGTGCCTGAATTCTCACTCATGTCCTGGTGAACCCAATGAAGATACTGTAGGAGGGCAGTAACAACAGGTGACTGACATGGTTTCCTACCAAGGACACCGGCAGCGCTAGTTTCTGAAGTTGAGCACAGAGAGACTCACTACATCTGGCCTATGGTAGTTTTATCAGTGATTTTAGTATATCTAGCAACTGAATTCAGTTTCATGATTTGAACTTTTGAGAACACGGATGTCCTCTACTGCAACTCTCAGAAAAAGCTGGTGGGGACTTACCTGCTTCTGGTTGACCAAAACTTTCCTAACACTGTGGAGGTGAGTTTAACTTGAGGCTAAATGGATGCTAATTGCAGATATTTCTACTCTGTTTGCTGAACTGTACAGACAATTTTGGTTTTGACACTCAAATAATTTTCTGGTGTAAAGTTTAAGATTTTAGCAGCTCCTATGTGGATATGGTTTTGGAAGAAAAAATGAACTACATAATGTTAAAAAAACCCACACAACCGTCTAGCATTGACTGTGCCTCCTGAGTGCTGTTTTTTACCATTATGGTTGATCTCATCTCAGAAGAATTTGTTTGTTTCTTCTTTGCCCCTCTTAGGAAAAAATCAAGGGTTTCATAACAAAATTAATCTACAGCGGATCATTTATTTTTCTGATGAAACTTTTGTACTCTCTTTCTCCTGCATAAGATCTAAATGTTGTCTTACAAAGTACAGACAATCCTTTCATTTCATTTTTTTTAGGGGATCTTTATATAATATTGGCTATATTGACCGAGAATAATTCCATCTGGGGGAAAGAGGATGCAGTTAATTACTGAAAAGCTACGGACTTAAAGACAGGTTTCCCAGTATTCCCAATGCTGGCAACAAGTCTTTCTGCATCTTAAACAAGTCACTTTACCCATCAGCGACAATCAGTTTGAGAAGGAGAATGATCACATGAACTACTCTCCAAATAATGACAAAAGAGTGGTAGCAAATTCTTTGCTCTGGTGGTAGGCAGGAGAGATGATAAAAGGCTTCTCAGCAAAAGAAGGAGCCACAGAGACAGATAGGATGGACAATTGTTTTCAGGTTTCACCCTTTCAGTGAAGATAGTGGAAGAGCCACCATTTTCTTTGATGCGTCCAGCAGGCTATTGTGTATGCAGACCTGTACACAAAACAGCAGTAATATTTATGTTGCCCCTTAAGCACATATAATATGCATTTCCAGGGGTATAGTTAATGTAGGGACATAGAGTTAAAGGATTTCCTGTCCCTTGAGGTTTGTACCACTGCCACTGACAGTGCAATCAGCAGATGCTGTGTCCTGAAGCGCTGCGGCTGTATGGTGCCTGGCTCAACCTGTGTGCATGCTTGCGGAGCAGTTCTCACCTCTTTCTTCCACACACAGTTTCCCTCTTAATTAATTCAGATTTCTAACACATTCAGAAAAAAGGAACCAGAAATGACCAGTTATTAGTATGCAGGCTCACCAAATAGTTATTTAATTGCTGGGCAATGAAGAGCAGAGTTGCATTGCCTGAGACAGCGTTTACCCTAAAAGAGAGCTCTGACAGACTGGAATGCCTCCCATTGGACCCGATGTGAAAACTGACATCTTTTTTCACAACAGGCTCACAAAACAAGATTATACTAATTGATCTGATACTGGGAAACTGGCACAAAAACAATAGGGTTAAAACTGTCGTAAGTGGAAGAGAAGCTCTTTATCTCAATAAGCAGTCTACACACAGAGCTGAGGGGTATCATCTCCTCTTGAGGCACACACAAGGGCCAGCATTAACCCTCATCACATCTACAGGAGACTCTACTCCTAACTGCTCTGTGGGCGCTGATTACTGAGACAAAACGCTGTTTTTATGCTTAAAGCATTTTTCTCCTGTAGCTTTTGTGCCAATTTTGAATTATCAGATCAATTAGTCTAATCCTGTTTCATGTGATCATCATAAGAAGATGCTCATTTCTAGTCCAGTGTCACAATGAGACTGTGACACACTGCGGGTTGTTCTGTTTACAACCGTTAACAATTCTGAAAGAAACCTGGTCCTTGACAATATATTGCTTCTCCATTTGTTGGTACTAAAGGCTTTCTTTTTCGTAATGGGTGCACCCATATTTTCAGATTTTTCAAGTGTCCTAAAATTTTGTAAAGCAATAAGTAAATGCAGAGTTGCCATTTCACTCTACAAATATGCACCTACTTTGAAATGTACCACTTTGTGTGTTTCCACATAGAAGAAGTCAGAAGAAATCAGAGATGCTGCCTCTCCATCTTTGCAATTTCACATTTATAGTCAAAGCTCAAATACCAACATGTAGTAAGAAATTCTGGTTATCCATGAGTAATGAAATAATTCCTTAGATAATAAAATCACAGAGTATTTTTGAAGTTGAAAAATGAAGCCTTTCTTCTCTTGGCTTGAAGTCTCACTTGTGTTATTTGAAATAAGGCCTGGGATAATATGTTAATATGACTAAGCAACATGGAAAGGTTTTTTGCCTTTTTATTTTTTTTAACCTCTAATTCCCAGTAACTGCCCTGTGTTGGAGCCTATAAGAAAGAAGTCAAAGGATCCTTTTACACTGCTCATAATGTAAGGCATTTTTTCTTTTCAAGATTACAATTTGGCCAGAAGAGAATACATGCAGGATAAAATAGGACCAAACTGACACCTGTAAGCTTTTAAGATGTTGAACTGAGATACTGTGCCAACTTGTAATGCTACATGGATTGTATAGAAAACAAGAAATCTATCTCTCAAGCTGATTTAAGGTAGAACAGGTGTGACTTACAGTTGTCAGCCTCTGTATCAGCATTTATACTGCTTTAGATGCAATTAATTCATACTTCAAACAAGGCCATAACTCTAAAGATTATTTCATGAAAAGAAAAGTAACTAGTAATATTAGGCATGAAATGCATCTATATCAGCAACAGGCTTTAGAGCCTTTGGCACCTCTTGCTTGGAAGTGTGTAAGAGTGTATTATTATACACAGATGCCTGAGGCTAATGCAGATGCTGATGACTATGCTGTATGAAAATCTCATACCTTGCAGCCTTCACATGTGATGACTCCATAGTGTATTCCAGAGGACTTATCACCACAAATTTTGCATGGTATCACTTCAATTTGCGCTGAAAAAGAAAACAAAACAAATGTTTTGAGTACATAATTCTATTTAAATTCTTTCTTTCTCAAATGAAGATTTTAAAAGCTAAAGCTGGACAGCAGATAACCTTTTCGCCCCTCTGACAACATAAAACTGTTTTGTATTGTACTGTGTATTTCTGGATGCTTTGATTTGGTGAATTTTAATTGCTTCACGTTGTGTTGTTTCTATCATACCCCACAAAAGTCTTCAACTACTTCAACAAGTTAAGCTATCTCGTGATTAGCAAGTTTTTCCTCATATTATCCTTTTTTGGTTTTACTTGTAGATTTCATCATCACTATAGCAGATGACAGTCATTAGGGGTTCTAAATAATTATCTAGATTGTTATTGCTTACACATTTCAAACACTTACAACTCTGTTTTAGTGAGGTAGAATTACATGGTATATTTTGTTTCATTTTTCAAAGCAGTAAAAGTGATGAAATTTTCTCATCCTTCAGATTATGGCTTCAAGACACAAAAAGATGGCAATCCTACCGGCAGAGATAGCCTTGTAAATGATTGCTCAACCTCTCCTTCTCTTCAAGCTGTTTGTTTTAGCTCCAGGTCACAGGCAAGACCCACAGACTGAGTTTAAGTAGTTAGTGGCTGTGTGTGGTGGAGAGACAGGTACTATCTGAAAGTGTTTGAATATGGATAAGCTTCAGATCCTTTAATAAATTAAATCCTGATTTAATTCAGAAGAGGAACACATATTTCACTATCTTCCATATACTGTTCTTTGCTAATGTAGCTGTTTACTTCCCTCAACTACTTTGAATCCTCTGTGTGTTTCCTGTGATGATGCTGTTAAGGGCACATTCTCTGAAATGTAAGGAAGAATCGTGCCTTTATACTAGTTAGATGTGCTGAGGAGAAATGGAAAACCTATTTTCTTTCCCTTTCATTTGTTTTCCAATGTGGCATGCATGCCTCCTTGCAATTCTCCTGCCTCTTGGAAGTAACATCATACTTTGTAAGGATTAGTACTCCTGGTAGATGTTTTTCCTCCATGCCCAGGGCAACAATAGCAGCAGTTCTCTGCAATACAAGTCACTTATCAAATCCTTGGGTAGCAAAGCTGAGAGTTTGTGTAGTAAGGCTACCCTGAGCACAAGGACTACTAACTGCTAGTACTTTGCCTGGACACATCCAATTTCAAAATGGATTGGGAGACAAGGACACAAGATTATTGTCCAGATGCTCATCTTAAGAAGAGCATTCCATTTCAAACCTGTGGGCAGTCAAAAAGGTTATAAATGCTGGAAAAAACATACTTAAAAATGACTTCACATTGTAAACTGATCACTAAGCACACTTGTACAGTGGATGCTGTGACAATGTAATGAACGTAATGTTTGGATTTTGCCCCATTTCTATCTACGGTTATCATTTGTCACTCTTAGCAGAAGCCAAGAGTTACCGTCCTACTACCCTGTGTTTAAACAATCGAAACTCAGACCCATGTCACACAGAGCTACCACACTTCCCACTGAAAGGTGCATTGTGTCCCCTACTCCCCTAGTCCCCTACATAAGGTAGAGGCTTACCAAGGTAAACACAAGGTGAATGCTATCAGCTCCTCTTCTCTGGAAAGTCAAGTAGCTATTTCCTTGGGACACCATACCCCAAAAGAACCAGGGAAGAGGGATGTTAATGGATGATTAAAGAGATATTAGTTTCCTACTATAAGCTCAGTTTCCTGAGATGCCGTCTCTGATCAAGCACATTTTTAGCCAAGGCTTAGGCAAGGAAGCCAGTTTGAAGCTGCTCCTGATCCAGGATGGATAGAATTTATTTTATTGTAGGAAATAGCAATTTGTTTATATGTTCTGGTAGGAGACAACACAGAACCAAAATTTTGTATGTTTTTGTACTTAAGAAAGTTTGTACCTAGAAATAAAACTTCCTATGTCATCCACAATTTTGGGGTTAGCATCTGTATCACATTTTGTTTTCATTAACTAGGTGGTGGTACTTTCTTTCCCTTCTTAGGAAGTTACTACTCATTAGTCATCCTGGCATGATAGATGCATAAAAAAAGGGCAATTCCTTACAGAACATCAT
>VXAK01022333.1:0-22138 GCA_013399435.1 Arenaria interpres
GGGAAGAAAAAAAAAAGAGCATTAGTGTAATGGCAGGTATTGTGTACTGTTTCTGCCCTGCGTAACTTAGAAGCGAAAACCTCGGCTAATTCTCACCAAGACTTGCAGGACGTGGTAGGGCTTTCTTAGGGATTTTTAGCGCCGTTATTTACCCGGTCCTATAAAGTTTGTAGCTCTTCGGTAAGTTAGCTTGTTTTATAACAGATGGTCAGGCACAGGAATGGCCTGCCCAGGGAAGTGGTGGAGTCACCATCCCTGGAGGTGTTTAAAAAACATGTAGACATGGCACTTCAGGGCGTACTGTAGTGCCTGAGATTGTTGGCTTGCGTTTTTTGTATTGTGGGGTTTTTGGTGGTTTTTGGTTTTTTTTTTTGTTTTGTGTGTATGGTTGGACTCGACGATCTCAAAGGTCCCTTCCAACCATGAAGATTCAAGATTCTGTGAAGCGAGCGGGAAGTCCCACAAGGCTACCAGCTTTTAAGAATCTTGCACTTAAGCCATGATGATCTGATTTAGGGCCTATTATCAATAGTCCGTTACTTTTATCTGCATGATGGTGGCCTGATTGATACTGACTGGGCAGCCGCGTACTCCATAATGCGCTGTCAGGCGATGCTGACAGCCACAATGAAAGAACAATAAATGTGGGGCAGCGGTAATGTAAAGGTCCGGCCGGGCTGTATGAAAAGTGATAGCTGCGATATTGGCTCCTATGTTACCGCCTGCACCGGCCCCTCGGAGAATTTCCCGGTGAGTGAATTAAAACGGTCTCCTGATACGCAGGGAGGGCCAGGCAGGGGGAGGGAGGGGAGGAAGTCTTCACTTAAAAAAACCCACAGATTGCTAAATTCCTGCATTGAAGTCGATGGGTAGATGTAAAGTTCAGAAAAAAAATAATCAAGAAACTTTCCCTCTCCGAAAAATGGATGCACAAAAATTGCCGTGGGTGTACTCACAAACCAGTGCACACGACTACAAATTACGACTAAATTTAATGCTACAGTTTCAACTCGTCAATAAGACATCCTTTTCTAGTGCTCCAGCTAAGTTTTTGAGTAACCTTTTGATTGTCATTTATTTATACATGTCTTAATTATAAAGCAACAAGAAATCTACAGTTCACAAAGTAATTAAATTAAAACTCCCTAATCTTAAATCTATTACTCTAAAGCGAGTCATAATGACTTGAACCAGGCCTCGATTTCACCCAAGGCCTGTGACGTGCTGAATTCAAGGCTTTTTTGTTTCACATTGTGAATTAAAGTAGATCTTGTGTCTGCTATTAAACTAAAGAAACTAGTAAAATGAAAATAAAGCAACCAGTATCTAAGTTCATAATAGAATATTATGTTCCAGTGCCTTTGGTTTAGAGCATTTTTGTGGTGTCAAACACTTCAAGGAACTGTAGGCCAAACAACAATATCTAGCTCGTAAAACACTAGAAAAGTGTGTTTTATTACATTCTTTACCCTCCTTACCAAATAAATAAATGACACTGAGGTGTCAAAACCAAAATCTGACTACAAGTACTTCCATTTTGTTGATTATTTTGTTGTTTAAGAACATATTGAAACACTGAGGCCTCAAGTTCAAACCCAGTTTTGTGAAAGACAAAAAGCAGGTTCCTGTTATAAGTAAGTATCATGATACCTCTACTATAAATAGTATACATGCCAAGTACTATATATATTATAAATATAATATATACTATAAATAAGTATTATGATAAGAAATGTGTAACAGAACTAGAGTCCTTTAGAGATTTATTTAGGTATTTTAGTATCTTTTAGCTCTTGCTGGGCTCAGAAAACATTATTTTAAACAAAAAATAAAATCATGAGTCTGTAGTTTCATGGTGAAAATGCTAGTAGATCTGTCCATCTTTAAAAAAAAAACAAACACAGCTTTGTTCATGTGCTGTTGTTTAAACCTTTCCTAATCTTGATACATTATATTGAATTGATGTTCCTTTTGCTTTTATTGAGATCAAAGCTCTTTCTCTGTGCTCCTGTGGAGTAAACTGAGAGAGGACTTCACAGTGCACCAGCCAACCCACACTAACCCCTCGCTTGAACACGAGGAGTGTTCCAGCATGCTGTTTCTCTAACCACCTTGTGTTCAGTGTGTACATTTGATATTTGTGGGGGACAGTTAATGTGCTGTTACCAATGGCTTGAGTTTACCACGTGCTGCTTTCTGGTGTAGAGGAAGTCAAAGTTTCGACTTTATGACTGTAAAGCGTAGGGCTTACCATATAGTAGTATATAGTATTTACATACTCCTGGTGATGTGCAAAGATACCTTACGTGACAGTGTACAAGAAGTCCAAAGGAAGAATTAGAAAACAGAGTATTTCCAAGGCTACGTACAAATACGTAATCTGCTGATCAATGAAACTGTAAAGCCAACTCCCTCTAGCCTTAATAATGAAATTGGGTTCTTTGTCTATAGTGTGGTTAGTTGAATAAGGAAGGCAAATTAAATGATTTGACTTAAATGCTGCAATGGTGGCCTTTCTTGTACATTTGGATAATCAGTATGCAGCATTCAAGTTTCTAAAACAATAAGGTGCTTTTATATTACTGTCATTTGGAAAAGCATATGCTCCTGCTGGCTCTTTCCTTTTCTGTAGGTATGGGTTAAAATGTCTAAACTTGATAATTTAAAAAAATATTTTAAAAGGGAAAATAAAAAACCCAGTTCTAGCCTGATACCTTGCACAATATGCCAGGAATCAGCCCTGAAGCAAATTTTAACATTCACATTATAACCCTCTGAAAGTAAGGATGTATAATGGGAACACTGACAGACCCTGAATGACACTTACATTGACAGACAGTAGCACCAGTAGGCACCCATAATTAGATCTTTTGTGTGCTTGCAGTTAGCTAAAAACTACTCCCTAGTTTATTAGAAAAACTATTTCAAAATTAATCATCAAAAGGTAAGCTGTGTACTGATGGTGGAAATAAAAAGGAGTGTAAAAATAATGTCCTAAGTTTTGAATTCATTATGATGATGTCTGGTTTTCATTTAAAGACACCCCATTGACTAAAGGTTTCATTCACAGATATCCATCTGACACTACTCATCAATATAATGAATTTACCTTACCTTTTGGAGCATGGGCTTTACTTTTTTCTTGATGATACTCAGTGTAGGTTTTTGTGGAGTTTTTTAGACACTGTACCAAATGGTTGGCTTACTAAGATGCATGTACGTAGTTTTTTACATAAGTTCTTATGATAGTTTTGGCTTCTTTGAATTCCTGAATATTTTCAAGTTTGCACAGGTTTGCAGTGAAATGCATGTGAGCTGAACTATTTTGTACACAGTAGTTGCACTATTTGCAATGCTCTCGAATTCTTAAAAATACAAAAGCTTACACGATACACTTATTAATTTTAATTGCTCTAAATCTAGAAGAATAATCAAGACTGTGATCATCTGCATTTAGACAGGAGCAATAAACAGATTTTTTAATTTTTCTGTTTAGCCAGTTATTTTTTTAAAGTGTTCCTGGTAATACAGAGAAACTCAGAATGTTATCTGAAAATCACAGTTCAAAGCAGAAGGCAGCGTTTTGAATTTCCATGTTGTGCACAAGAAATAAAGTAAATATTTGGTTTTGTGGGATGATCAAAATTAATAGTAGGCCAAGAAAGTGTTTTGTTATATATAAGATGTAATGACATAAACTTATTGCACACTGGAGGTCACCCTTGCTACTCCAAATATTTTTTATGTTTTTGTAAAAAAAAAAAAAGCAGCAGCCTGTGTGTCTTTTAATATGCACGCTGAGCTTTTTAAAATACTTGAGGCAATAAAATAAGTGTGTGTTTGGGATTGTGTTTATTCTGTGGCTGGTGAAGCGCTCTGCAGCACAGGTACAAACCTTTGGAAAAACTTTTGTGTGTGTGTGTTTAGGTAAAGTCCCATGAGGATTCCGTGTCCTGCACTGAAACCTCTGCTGCTGGCAATGGCTTCTGTCACTCTCCAGGAAAACTAGTCGAAAGCTGATTCTAGGACACCTAGCTAAATTGCCATTACTTTGCTAGATTATCAGTAAGGACCCACCCATAGCTGTATAAGAGTATTAAATTACCATCAAAATAACTGTTACGTCTTTAGATAGGTACAATTAAATGTTTTATTCAGTTGATGAGCAAAGTGCAAGTTTTTCTGTTGATTAGCATAAGAACGGAGCTGAAAGGTCTTGAGAAAGCCCGTCCACTGTAGCCAAAGGAGTCTCAAAGGAGAAGTCTAAAATTGAATCAATGTCCTTATAGTTTCAGTCTTTTCCAAGTCAGAAATCCTTCTGATAGATCAGGATGCAAATGTGGCACATTCTCCAGGTTAAAGCCTAGCAAGGTCTCAAACTGAGATACAAGAGTCGAACAACAAAAAAAAAAATTAAAGGAAAATACTCTCTTTCTCAGTAATATGAGATAATGAGTTTGTCACTTGATTTTAGAAAAATCTCAAATCATGGAAAGTCCAGCTTACTGATTTCTAACAAATCTAATACAAATATTTGCTACTAAAACATTGTGTAGTACCATCTGTTGGAGGAGGTACTACTTATGAATACCCATTGACAAAGCCCTGTGAAACTCTTCGGATCTGTGTGGCAAGTGTTTTTAGTTTAGCGCTGAAGCGAGACACACAAAATCAGAGTAAGGCAAAGGCAGATTCCGTCATGCTCTGACTATGCAACCCATGGGCTGAAAGTCCATACTGGCCTGAATCACACCTCACGTGCTTGGTACCAGTGTCTTGTCTCTAACAGTACCTCATTCCGGTGACTTCAGAGGCAGCTTTGACAGATTTTCTGATAAACTAAATGTGTTTTTACCATTGTGACTTTCAGGATTGTGACCTAGGTTTTGAAACTTACTTGCCTGTGCTTCCGACCAGGAGTAATTGACTTTCTTCAGGGAGCCATCTGTGGCTCACGAAGTTCTGTGTTTTCATACTTGAAATTAATTTGTTGGGGAAAAATGTTTGTCATGATAGAAGATACATTGCAAATATAATGCTAATATATTGTATAGTGTACTTTACTGGAAAAACCTTGTGATTTTTAAACAGAACCATATCAGTTTTGTTTTTTTGTTAGGAAGTAGGGTCACAGTTGCCTTACGTTGCCCTAAATGTCATCCTTGGTTAGATGCACACAAAGAATTAGCTGCTTCTCCCCTGCCCTGGCAGTTTAGCAGCTCCCCCAGTGCCTATAGTGCGATAGCTGCTCTGAGTGCTGTGCAGCACCAGTCCTCTCCAGGGTTTTGAAGCCCCAGAGAGAGCAGATTATAGTCTCTGCTGACTTTCCCAGAGTCTCTGGGAGGGCAAGCCGAGAACAAAATATTCCCTGCTCCCTTCTTGCATCTGAACCGATGAAAGGTCTTTTCTCCTGTTTTTCAGAAAGAGCATCTAGCATTCTGCCAGTACCACCAGTTAGTGTTCTCCAGACTGCAATCCAAACTTGAAAAAACACTTGCCCACAAAGAACTTCTAGTGTAAACAAAGTTTGTCTTATAAATTAATCTACAATAAAGGCAGTCATTTGTCTTTCCTAGCACATGTAAGCTCGGGATCCTGTGGACTTTCCAGCTGGAGATATTCAATCACTCAACACCTGTCATCCATGCTTTTCCTGTTGCTCCACATGATGCTCCCACTTTGCAGTACAGCCCGAGTGAAGGGATGTGTAGGAGCTGAATATCCCCGTTCTGTGCTCTCCCACAGTGCTGGGTGAGTCCTAGATGGGCACTTACTAGTCACCTTCACTGGGAAGGCCAAACAGAGAAAAACAGGCGAAGGGACCAAAGCAAACCCAAAGTATCAATTTGCAGCAGTTGAAGCCATTACTTTAAACCGTTCTGCCTAAAAATCTACATAGGATTGCAGAACCTCTAGGGTTATTTCCTCATACATTGGATAATTATTTTAGCAGTAGAGGTCTCCCTGGTACCCATTGCCCTCTACTGTGTATTTCAAACTGTGTTTCTTACATCGCCTGCCAAAATGCATTTCTGATGTATCATTCTATTTTTTGTAGTTTCTGAAGCGATTATTTGAAAGTTTGAATTGTGTTTTCTCATCAAGGTGATTTTTTCTACCAAATCCAGGTAGTATTTCACTACTTAGTGTTGGTACTTATGGGTAGCAGTGCTAAACTCTAGGGAATCTGGCTTGCGTATTAGTAGCAAACCTGAATGCTTCCCAAGAAGTGAGCTTCAAGTCATAGAATAGAATTACAGAATCATAGAATCGTCTAGGTTGGAAGGGACCTTTAAGATCATCTAGTCCAACCATCAACCGAACTCTGATAAAAAACCAAAAGAAAACCCTACAGCCCACCCACACACCTCCCATCACTAAACTATGTCTTTAAGTCCCACGTACATACGTGGAATCGTGGAGCCACCAGCATCCAAGGAAAACCGTCACTGCTGGACAGAATGACAAGGAATTTGACTCAGGAAAAGTGTGTCACCAGTCTCCCTCAATGCACACAGCCAGGTGCTAGGAGCAGGAGAAACCTGGAGCTGTAGCAGGGACCTCAAGCTTACAATAAGATGACTTTATTTGAGACTTGTAATGCCATAACCCATACTATTCATCCCATCAGCATACAAGCAGTATAAGAAAAATGTTGTCCTTTTTTTATTTTTTTGGCTTTCTGCTAACTGACCATAAGTCACAGTTAGTCTTCACTAAAATATGAATTTCTTTTGGAGGATAAAACTGGTCCTGACTTGTAGCTGATGTGCTATTGTAAAATACTGTAAACATGGTTGGGCTAACTAGGTAAAATTTTACCATGAATTTATTCTGTTGGGATGGAACAATAAACTCAGAATTCTAAAAGCGGCCTGTAAATGTTATGTAATATTATCATCATCAATTAGTAAAAGAGGCCTTCCCAGTTGCTTCAACTGAGCAGATAATGAAGAGGTGGAAGATGGGAGGAGAATTTGTCATTGACTGAGAAACAGGAATGCACTCCTTCCCACCAGTTCCCCAAACAAGGACTTTTTTTTGTCTTCTTTTTTTTTTAATATTCTGGCAGCACGCCAACACGAGCGAGTCAGGCTTTCCAGCTGCCAATTAAAGCAGTCCAGTCTGTTCCCTTGCGAAAACGAAGTAGTGGCCCAGAAAAAGTATTCACTTTTTCAAGAAAATTGTTTCTTTGGCAAATTCCTGAACTGCTGAGAACAGTTTTGTGGTTTTTTTCTTTTTTTGACTTGAACTGGCAAACAAACAAGAAATAATCCATAAATGATGGTATTCTGAAGGTGAGATTACATGCGACCTGTAGAATAGTGATATCTCAATATGTGAATTTAGATAAACTGGTAGTAAAATTTTTAATCTTTAATTTCTTTAAAACTGCATATGCATTGAAATCACTGAGTCATACCTAAAACCAGAATGAAATCTGTGAAAAGTAACACAGTTAAATAAACTGTGTTCAAGACATACAGTCAATCTGTATTCTCACTCAGAAGAGACAACAGATATACACAGTTAGTAAAAACTAAATTAGACAAGTGGAAGAATCAGTAGCGTACCCATAATACTGGAAAATAAATTAGAGTTTTGTTGTTGTAGACTTCTAGAAAAATGGAGTGGCAACACACAGAATCTTCATATTCCATGACAATATGATCTCTCATCTTAAGAAAGCTTCTGAGATACTTATCATGTCTTCATAAATAGGACTTACTACATCACAGCAAGAAATAATCAGAATCTCATAGATCAATATTGGTTCAGTTTTTTATGATAATGAGGAGAAATGAGAACTTAAAGGGATATGTTACATGATTCTTATGGTACTTGTTATTTTATGATGCACAGCATATTAAAAAGCCATGGATGACATCAAATCCATTTTTAGGAATTCTGAGTTCTCCCTTCATGCTAAGATGAAAAATCCTTAGCCAATATCTCGCTTATTGCCAGTCTTTGTAATCCACAACTTAAATTATATTTTCCTCAGTGATTAATTGTCATAATTAGAAGTAAAAATGTTGATGTAAGTCAACAGTTACTCCCTTGCAACAGAACGGAGCTAGTCAATGAATTTAAGATGAGAGAAACTCTACTAATAAATTGCAGATGTTGAAATAAGCCGAATTCTTGTGAGTGAAGAAACTTGTAAAGAAAAGGTAACAAAAATGCTTAATAATGATGGAAGTGGATTTAATTATTGCCTAGTCTGTGTGGCAGCCTACATGGTTATTTTTGCAAGAGTCTATCATTATTATGGACGCATAAGGATACAAAGAAACTAAGTATGAATAAAAATGCATTGTCATTTGTGCCAGCTAATTATGTCAAATGCTGAAGATGTTCTGCTGGTAGTTTTATTCAATACGTGAATAAAACAATTGTACAGGTAACACTTAGGTTAATCTGGTTCTAAATTTCACAGTACGTGCATTGTCAGTACTTGAGGATTTCTTTCATTTTTCACAATATTTTGCTCCTTATCCAGAAAATCATGACTGCAAAACCAAAATGTGCAAAGAAAAAGTTAAGACAGTATGTTTTAGGGTACGAAGTTATATATTTTAGGATTTCAGGTCTTCATAGAAACAGTTTTTTTCTTTCTCTGAGTGACTCCAGTGTAGGGCACGACTAATATTTTAGTATGCATTTCTGTTCCAGATATGCTATTTCTAAATATCCTCATTATCTGGTGCTTCTCGTTGGAAATTTGCCTCATTTCTGCCAAGGTTTTTCTAAGTATCAGTTATGAAATCTTTATTTCCTAATAAAAGTGTGCTTTTATGTGGAAGTAAATGAGAATAAAGTTATATATATATGTGCTGATGATCATGGCTTTGAAACCCAGAGGAGAACATATTAGTACCGTATCAGTCTATGAAGCTGGTAAGTGTGTTTCTTCTCCCATTCTTTTACAAATGGAAATGTGTGTTCAGTGGAATACCTAAATATTTATAATGTTCTTGGGGTTTTCTGTTTAAAAACAAACTAGGCTCTGTACATTTCTGGAGCAAAAATATATATGCCAATAGATATAGATAGTGTTTGTTACGTATAGAAGTGTAAGTGTACATATTAATTATGACAATATGGTATTGCAGAAGTGAACTTTATACTTGGAGTGATGGAATTTCTGATGATCTGTGGCTCCTGTGGGAAGGCATTTCGCAGTCTCAGACTAACCCCAAGAAAGCTTTTTTCCCTTTTGTGAGAGTTTCTTTAGGTCAGAGGACTACAGTCTAGCTTTAGTCAGTCTTTTAGGTTAGCTGCTGACATCTTTTTAATATTTGAACAGTCTTTGAACATCACTTAAACTCTAGGGGAAGCCACTGTGGCAAGTGGAGATGTTCAGAGTTAAGAATACACCAGCTAAGAACCCTTATGCTAAGAATGCACATCTTGTTAAGGAAAAATGCAGTATGCTGGCCAGTTTTTAGAATTAAATTGTTGTGTCCAATTATTGCATATCGCCCAGCCAAGGAGTAGACGTAATGAGGCTAGGACATCACTCATTCAGCCATTTTTGGATATCCCTGGTCTGACCTAAGGGCTGACCCTGCTTTGAGCGAGAGGTTGGACTAAAGACCTCCTGAAGTCCCTTCCAACCTGAATTTTCCTATGATCTTATGATTGTCTACCAGGATTGGAAGAAGTTTCCTAGCAACAAGAAATTGAAGGCATTAGCAATGGGTGAAACTTAGTGTCAGGGAAAAATCCAAGAGTACTTCTAATCTATGGACTGAATTGACCAATATTATGTATGTCTCCCTTAAAGCAGAGGAAACTCTACATTCATTGTGAATCCTTTTAAGTGCTTTTTCTCTGCTCATCTGTCATGTGCTTCATTCTGCTTTGCGCAGTTCTCTATTTCTGATTTGATTCCATCCATTGACTGGCTGCTGGCTGTTATTGACGTAGCTGTGGGTGGTGATGGATAGGTAGCACTGTAGCATCATCAATAGACCGCTGGTCCTTCCTTCTNNNNAGACCGCTGGTCCTTCCTTCTCTGATATTTCTTCCAGATCATTCTATGGGTGCAAGCAGAAATGAAAAGAAACAGAAAATTGTGGGACTTCTTGCATTGCCTGGTAATAGAGGGAGACATGTTGAGGAATTACTTGCTCCATTTTAGTAAGTTAGCTGGAAATTCACACGTCTCTCTTAAGAGGGATGGCCATTGTTTATTGTCAATAGTATTGTGAGTTGTGGCAAGAGCATTAATGCTTTGGAGACATCCCAAGATGAAAACGAATGCCTCCTCCTATCCGCCAGTAAAGAGAGTTGCACAGCAGCTCCTTAGCCCATCCCATTTGTACTGAGCCCATAACATTATTCATCAGATCCACTTCTTTTGGGTTTTCAGTAGGCTTTCCAGGATCTCATTGGAGAGAAAGGGAAAGTTAATGGTGAGGAACAGTTAACGTGGGTTAGTATAATCTCAGTGCATTTTTGCCAAACTTTCATTCTGGCACTCCTTCGATTTTGAAAGAGAAAGGGAAGGGTTTTTTTTCCTGAAGTAATATTCCGTTCAGTATCAACAATTGATGTTTATTACTCAGATGTAAAGCAGAAAGACACTAGTCAGATTGACAAATATCGGACTGAAACCCTTTTGTTGCACAATACGACCTGAAGGGTGACTGTAAGGAACTGTGAAAATGTCAGATCGTAGCAAAAAAATTGTTTTGAGAAGTATTCCTCAATACTCTTTTACTGTTCTACTTAGAACAGAGTAATAGTTTCACATATTGGAGGATGTTCGGCTCTGGTGCAAGCTGAAACTTGTCATGATTGATAAAAAAACATATTATGAACAACTCCTTGATATAGACCTTGCCATATGCGATGGAGGCTGATAAAAAATAGTCTTGGCCTATAATGAGGCTTCAACACAGCCTTTGAGGGAATGGCTGCATCCTTGCTTTTATGTTCTGCTGTTTGTGCACAAATTTGCCACATTTTCTCTTCAATGTAGAATACAAATATTAAATAAAAAATGCCTGGTTATGAAATGATGCAAAATACAAAGTCCAAAGTGGTTAATAGTGTGGTGGTTGAGGCCAGTGTACAACAGTTACCTTATTCAGTAGGTTCATGCTCTTTGGTTTTTGGGCTTAGTGCTGTTCATGTCTAGCAAATAAAAGAATATATAGGAATAGGGGATTTCTGGTCAAGCCAGAATCACTAATTGATTTTTTTGTCACAGGGGAGGATAATCTTTGGCCACGATTTTAATAGGAGAGTAATCCGTCTAAAAGAATGGCTGGATTGGAAAGTCCTGAGTCTTGATCTCTACAATCAGCGTTGGTTCTGGAGTTCGGCTGTCTGCTTGCTTTGAGTCAGAAGTTAATTTATAAAGTCATAAGATGCCAAACAAGGAAATAAGAATGTGGATGCATAAACTTCTTGAGAAGTACTGTTTGAGTGCTCGACACAAACAGCTCCTTAGCATGGGTGTTCTGAGTGACACAGAACTCTTATGGCTAAAGGCAATGATTTAATATTAAGGATTGGAATATAAAAGATGCCTGCTTTCATATAAAGAACAAAGCGTAGAAGTATTTGAACTGTTCAGAAGATGTTCTGCTTTTTCTTCAAAACCTTCATAGGAATAGTTTAGGTAAAAATGTCTGATATCTCATCCTGATCTTGCTGCAGCAACTTTACCTTGGTTACCTCAGTGTGAGATCAGAGTTATTTCCCGGGTTTGTAAGTCCCTCCTAACCACGCAAAGGTATGCAGTAAGTTCTTGAATAACCATCCCAATTTCTGTTCGTGGTTTTCCTATATGATTGTTCTGCTCCTCATAACTAGTGAAGAATCGTCATGGATTCAACCACTTTTTTTCTTTTTAATTGAAGAAAATTTGAAGTTTTTACTAGCAAAGCAAAGCACAAATAGTGCATTTTTGTTAGAACATCATAGGGAAAAAATAGAGTAATGGCATCAACTGGCAAATATTTTTATGACAGAAATTTAAAACGGGCCAAGTATTTCAGTTTGGATTGCAAAATGATTAACCCAAACTTTTCATAAAGCCTCAGTTTATGTTTTGCAGTTCAAAACATTCCTAATGTAGGCTTCATACTTACTCAGGTTTCTGTTGGGACGTGTGATGTTGCCTGTTCACGACAGATTTAAATATGTCAGGTCCAGAAATAATACTCTTTTTCTACCCATGGTATTACCAGTCAATCTTCTTGTTTTAAGAATCGTTCCCACTTTCCTGCCACTATCCAGTAAAGAAACGGATAGTGTCCTAACGCCTTATGGATGAGGTTTCAGATCATTCAGTTGTTCTTCAGGTTCAATATTGTTAGACAATACCATTCAAGTCAGAAAAGTCAGAGGAAGAGATGTGTGCAAGCTGTTGCTATTAATCTGCCTGCAGAGTATGGGAATATTTTGGGATGGATGAGACTGTCTTGAATCATGATAAAAAGTTCAAACAGCCTCTACAGAAATAAGCAGCTTTATATAACTGTTATTCTAGAATGAGAGAGAAAACTTGCCATGAAGCTGAATTCCACAGAAACATTAGATTTGGGTATCTTACAAAATAAAATGTATACTATACTGTGGACAAAAAAAGCCGTATACATGCTGGCAGTTTTTACTTGAGTGGGGTAATCTATATCTTAAATATTTCTGTGTTGACCCTCCCACAAACCCTTGTAACAGTTATAGATTCATTGATTCCAAATGTTCACCTATAGTGCAAAATGTTGGAAGTTAAGCAGCAATATCTTTGGGATCAAGGAGAATGAGACAGAAGAAAATTTAATTATGTGGAATGCCTCACCTCCAGTTTTCCTCAGAGGTCTATGATCTGTGCTGCACATTGGCAGCAGGTTTTCCCCTCCATTATATATCTGCTGAACAGTTCTTGGTTTTTATACTCTGTATTTAACAGCAATATTAGTAACAATATTATTCTATTTAATACAATCTAGATGATTAACATCTCCAGTGCAGGATCTTGTGTGTGTCCCTGGAGTTCTGGTATGTTTAGATCTCGGGTTCAGATTAGTTTCTCATGCAAGGTTCTGTGAGAATGAGTTGTGAGCTGTCTCATTTGTTCCTGGTGTGATCCCTTCTTTCTCCAATGTTTCTACAACGGTAACAGTGCAGGGTTCAGGGGTTCTAAAGCAGTCAGAATATGTTTTCTCTGAGCCTGTCTTATGGATGTTTACTTTTGTTTCTTACCCCAAACCTTATTGTCTTCACCCTCTGTAGAACTCTTGGTTGAATACCGTGCCCCTTTTACTTCATGAAAGATATGAAAACGTGCTACTTCTCATCAGGAAGCAATGACTGTATTATACATGTAAAGATGGATTTGTAGCAAATATTCACAGAAGACAGCTGCAAGCTAAAAGATGTTGCTCCAAGATCAAAAGTTTCTTGATTACATCACCGTAACCAAAAGATCAAAGATAATGTGATTTAATTTGATGACTGAGTCATCCAAATAAGCATGGAGCTCTGTTGCCAGCTTTTCTGAGGTAGCAAGATTGCAGTTGGTATTTAATCAGGAAAAGTATTTTAAAATAATGCCCGTTTTAAAGTATTAAAATAACCTTTGTAAGTTTCCTAGGGTTTGATGGAGTTTAACCATTGGCATAATGATGTTTTGCTGCGGCTGTTCCCAAGGTGTTTGCGAGCACCTCGGCGAAGGGTGTAGGTGTGGTGAGTCACTCATTCAGCAGGCGGCTCCCCTTCCCTCATTCATTCCCACGTTGGAGCCTCCCCGGTTTTGCATAACTCATGCCGCGTTCTGGTGTCAATCAACCCCGGGTTTCGTACAGTAAACCCTCTGGCTCTCTTCCCACTTGGATGAACGGTGCCATTCATTCACTTCGTACTTTGCCGCAGACACCGTGCTAAAGCGAGGATTGAGTGCTTGGCTTTTAACGCGCGAGAATTGTGAGGCATTGGAGTCACAGAACTGGGCACCCCGTGCAAACCAAACAAGAGATGGAGGAGAAGAAGGGAGTGGGACGGAGTGATTAACTTCACTCCTAAGAGAGAAGCAGTGAAATATTTATCAAGGTGAAACAGTGATTTAACAAAATCAGTGGTAAATGTGATAAAACCAGTAGTAAACGCGATAGTGTTTTATGAGACTTGATGTCAAGGCGCACTCTATTATTCACTGCCCAGAGGACAGGGTCAGACAAGCTGTCAGGGAGACCCTCCCGTAGAGTCAGGAGGTTCAGAAAGGACCCCCTGNCTGCCATCCAGGAGAGCTGCAAGGGCTCTTGTGCTGCCCACTATTTATGGAGTGAGATAATTGACCAATAGCCATATTCTCATGGGAACAAAATATCCATGTCTCCACCCCAGACAGTATTTTGACTGTGTTGCCAGCCATCCCCCAAAGTCCAGCTTCAACTGATCACAACTGATGTTGTGATGGCCATGGTGGCCATGGCCCGAGCAGGAGCTGGGGTGGGTGGGGGAAAGAAGAGGGGGAAAAACAGGGAGAGCACACCACCGCACTAGTTAATTTCACTTGTAGTTTCACCTACTAGAGGTCCGTTGGCTAGAAGCAATGAGTTTTTCACTGGGGAGCATGCAACAGAGAAGGCAGAGAAAGCGTAATCATATTAATCTGCCGCTTTGTCGTGACATGCTCCTGTACAAGGGACAGCAATCCTGACTTTTTTTTGCCTTTCAGAGGTTATTAAAACATTGCCCAACACATTTACATGTTTTATTTTTTGCTTTCTTGGGGAGGAAACCAAGATTTAAGCTTTCACCTCTGGTAATTTTGTAAATTCTGGGATACTGTCATTCTTGCTACAGCTGCCTTCACACCTGCCCATGCTCAGCATTGCTCAGGCTCAGTTACAATCTGGAAGTCCTCCGGCAGGATGGGGTTGGGCAAAGGTGGACGAGTGAGAGAAGCAAGAGGCTTCTAGGAAAGGATGGTGGGAAGAGGGGAACAAATCACCAGCCATTAGAGAGGAGCAGGCACAGAGTTGCCACGTGCTGCTGTTGGTGGACTGGAAAGGGAAGGGGAGTCAAGCACCAAAAAGGATAAGGATGTGAAATAGGGTGATTCCCCCTTCCCACCAAACACAGAAGAGCACTGACTGTTGATCCCACAGGGTTCATTGTTTGAAGTTTAATATTCTCCATAAAATTTACCTGATTTACAAGCAAAAAATCTCTGTGTCATCTGCTCTGGCAATACAAGATATTATCTCCTAGCTGATGGGAATATCTTTGGGGTTTCGGAATGCTTTCTCTGATGCCTTCTTAATGATCAACATTGTCTTCTAGCTTATCCCTTTAGTGAAAGTTATCATTACTGAAACTCATTGCTTATTGAAACATCAGATAAGGTGTAATTTAGTGTACCTCTCTGATTGACTATAATTTTTAATCCTTGTGATTCTTTAAAACCAGCTAAAGCTGCTCTCTGATTGTAGTTGAGTATACTTTGACTAAGCAAGATTTAGAATGTTGGGAATGTGTCTTAATTCCAATATGTTTATTATGCTGTAATTTGGAGGGTCTACCCAAACTTTATTGATACCTACTGATCTAAGAATTAGTTTCTTCCATTTCCTCAGATTTCTAATTGTA
This sequence comes from Arenaria interpres, assembly GCA_013399435.1. Lineage (NCBI taxonomy): Eukaryota > Metazoa > Chordata > Aves > Charadriiformes > Scolopacidae > Arenaria > Arenaria interpres. The sequence continues at coordinate 15,610 of VXAK01022333.1, forward strand.
TAACATGGGTTTTAAAAATTAGCAGCATTACATGGTTCTCTTCTGTTTGGAGCTTCTAAAGAACACTCTAAATACAGATATAGATAGATTGGTAGATAGATGCAAGTTGCATAACTAATTAAATGTTAGTAATAAAAATATTCATAATTCTGATTATATGGTGTATCCACAGCTTGTGTTAGCGGTTAAGTACAAGGCTGTCCAGTAAGTCCAACTCTTTTACCTTCTGTTTCTCCCAGCATCACCTCCCAGCTCAGCTGAGTGGTAAAAAGAGGGCGGGAGAATCTCTGGCGCACCAGAGAAAGCTGAGATACCACGAGCAACATCTGTGCAATGGGCTTAATGTGGTGATCTTTAATTGCACTTCACTATGGCAATGCAAATATACGAGGCAGCTGACACCTAACTTAAAGTGAGGACTGGAAACTCATTTTTCTGGGTGATGACTGAAAATGCTAAATTAAAAGGATTACGTTGAGAGGTAAATTTTCCAAGTGTAATTATATTACCATATGCTGGTTTACCTATCTCTGCAGATATTTACACTTGAAAGTTCAGATCTCCTTCCAGTTTCTCTGTAGCTAACTCATAGTTTACACAGTAAGGGCTGTACCCCAGAAATTTTCTGGGTAACCAGGTTACACTGACAGTTTATTCAGTGATCTTGAACTTCAGCTTTTTATTAAATGAAAAATCAGGAACAATTTTCAACATTAAAATAAAATTCCTTAAAAAGTGGAATTTAAATTATATGATTTTTTATTCACCTATGCGTCATTATAAAATTTAATTTTTTCATAATCTTTTTTAAAAAATAGTATTTTGATCACATACATATTATATATACATTACATATACTCTTTGTATATTGCTATGTAATGTCTAAATTGTAAACTTTGATACATTGTTATGCACTTGTCACCAAAACAATGTACTTAATATTCTTTGTTTAAAGATATTCATGTCTGTTGTTGAATGAGACAGTCTATTCAATCTTATAAATATCATATTTAATAAAGAACAATCCACAGCAAAGAGAAAAAATGTCTTTATCCATAAGCAACCAGATGAGAAATGGATTTTTATTCAGTCAAATCCTTTTAGTCAATGAAACAGCACTTTCATGCATACTGCACTCAAGTGATAATTAATATAGTCTAATTCTGGACATGATGCCTGAATTGATGTACTGTCATCAATACCCCATGTTAAAATCAAACCTTGACAGGGACTTAACACCCTGGAACAGGTCATCATATGATAATACTCTTTTTTCCTTTCAGTATTTGTCTTCAACCAAGCAAAGTATTACAAGATGGGGGGAAAAAAAGGGAAATAATTACAAATGAAGAGTGACGCAGGCTGTGAATAGAACATATGTTAGGCTAGGCAGAGGCAGCAGTGAATTATATCATTTCATGATGAAGTGGCAGTGGGGCTGAACGGACCTATTTTAAACCTTGATGTATTTTATCTCTACTGTATTTGGACTGTCATCTTTGGAGAAAGACTTTGTGTAATTGAGAGTCAGCTCCAATCTGCATGACTTGAGCATGAAGTGTAAGCCAGATGAACGGTGTTATGGAAGAAAGGGAAGCATCTAATAAGGTATAAATGAGTAATAACCTTTTTACCTCAGACATTTAAATGTGTTCTATGAAATACAAAGTTTAATGGTATTAATTTCACGGTACTATTAATAATATAAACAAGGTTTGAAAATACTTAAAAATTTACTTAATTTTACTTTGTTATTTTAATAAAATATACATATTCACTGTTGAGCCAGTCTTTGTCCCATTGAACATACAATTATAACACAACCAATTTTTCCTGCCATCATTTTTATGATTCTAGTGTATTTCAGTTCTTAAATTCAATGTTCATCTTCACAAGCTGAGATTACAGTTTTATAGTTATTTGTTAATTTGGGGGGGAATTTGTTTTGGTGATGTCTTTATCTGTAATGCCACAAACAATTATGTCTCTGAAAGAGTCCCCAGGGAGTCTGTGTGCGTGCATATTTTACTCTTAGTGTAGTACAAAATACAATTTTAAGAAAGGTAAGATTTTTTTAACTTTTCAGGCATTGCCCAGAGAAGAGTTGGTGTATTGATAGTGTATGATTTATAATCGATCCCCAGCAGTGATTATTTAGGAAGAATTTGTGGCAGTTTGAATAAGAGCTTAGTAAGTCTTCCAGCAGGTCTTGCTTTCTGGTGTAGAAGAGCGTATGAATGCCATGTAGCGTATAAGAAGCATATTACAGACGTATTCATCGGAATTTAATTGTATCCAACCTTTTTTGGATCTGGTTTTGTTAGAAAGACAGTTCAGACAGTTCACCTCTGGAAACGAAATAATTTTTTATTGTTACAGCTATGGGTAAGGACAAGTGGTGGCTTCTGCAATGCAAGTGACTTGCTCTGCGTAAACCATTTTCTTCTGAGGTCACTGTAGTCAGACAGGACTTCTACAATCCCTTGTGCTTCCTCTGCATAGTCAGCCAGCTGTTTCCAGGTTAGAATAAATGTTTTCCTCTTCTATTAAAAAACAGCTATTCAGAAGAAACAGCAAGAAAAACCCCGGCATAATAATCCAGGATATAAACCTTTGTACTGGAGAGGAGTCTTATCTGTTATCCCATTGACCAATACCTGCACGTAGGGCATCCTCATAATCCAACAGACTCTGCATGGGGACAGGCCAGGCCTGTCTGCACAGCTTTGATAGCAGGATTGGGGGCCATGGGGGTTTTGGAAGAAGTTCTTTGTCCTCATATCCCCTGCATAAAAAATGGGTTATTGCATAAATTCTTTTACATTGCCTTCATAGCAAAGATCTTTGGATCTACAATTGGACTGGAGGTCTTAATATGGCAGCTTTTTTGTATAGGCCACAGCTCTAACGTGCTAAAGGAAGTATTTTACTTAAAAAGTCTGCAATATCAGACCAAAATGCTAGTGTGACTAGACTATCTTTTCTTTATTCCATGCTTTTAAGTTGTTTTATGAACTCCACCTTGTGTTTCCCCTCACAGTTTGAGCTCTGTACACCTAACTTCTTCTAGCAGTCTGTAGATACTGCATCCGTTCGTGTTGTTACTCTATGTCAGCATTTAATAAGTAATTTCTCATTAATAAAACAATATGGCACAAGAACATTTAATATCTTCACATCACTTATTGGGATAAACTGCGTAATGATCCGCCATCAGTACAAATTGGTAATTCTGATCCAGCACATGTAAGAGATCCAGGCTATAAAATTAAGCAGATGTAATGATAATAAGCTTGCTTAAAAACAGAGCAGAAGGCTCAAAGTGAGCAGCAGAAATGAAAGCTGAGAAATATTGATAGAAGTCATGGAGGCAACTAGAATTTTGATTCTGTGAATTTAAAGCCTTTTTTTTGCATCAGTTCACTCTGCCCCGTGTACTACTTTTGTTTCAATTTTTGTTGTACTGATGATCCTTTTGGCTCTTTTAGTGTGTAGCTTTACACTCCCATTTTACTACTATTTTAAGGCATTGTATATGACTCTTGAATAGCTTTCTATTGAATTCAAACCATGTATATATGCATACATGCGTATGTATATATATACGTATTTAAAGGACACCTGTCATTAAAGTTACCTGTTATACAAGGACCAAACTTGTTACTTCTGAACTGCATCCCTTTATATAATTCCACTGTGAAAATTCACTTCCACTGTGAAAAAAAATCACTTGAATCTGGTATTCTTCTTGCAAACCAAAAAGTGAGATGATTTCTGGATGTAGAGAAAAGAGAAACATTAGCAGAGTTTGCAAGATTGGGCAAATAATGTGATTCTGCTTTAAGAGAGCCATAAACTTTTGTGTCTACAGAGCTGACAGACTTTTCAAAACTACTGTTTACTGATAGACAAGGAAGGAAATAACATCAATAAAGCTATTAAAGTAGTAAGAAATCCTGTTCACAGATAAACACAAGTTAAGGTAACATCAATATAATTTGGTCATATTGATGGATAATTTAGTTACGGTTTTGAAACTTCCAGATGAAATGTCGGTTCCGAATGCCTGCTGGTAAAACCTGCTGCACCTTTGCCATTACATCAATGATTTCTGGTTGAGATTCCCCTCAGTGTGTTCTGGGTTTTTTTGTGTCCCGTGTGATGCAAAGATTAATGTGTCCACCTAGGTTCCCTCCCACCTCATCTACTGTCTTCTCTGGCAAATTCCATATGCGAGGGTTGGGTCTTCTGGGTGGAGATGCCCCTGTGTCTGGCCATCATGTTCTCAAAGAGATCATCATTTTGCAGTCAGAGAGCACAATCTTTTAAGGGAAAGTGGTTTATAGAATCAGAAGTATTTTGGGGCACTGTGGCCCACTAGGGGTTAAAATACATAACAGAACTTCACAAATTTGACAGCTCCAAAGTAAAGTTGACTGAATTGCTGGTCAGATTGTGAGGTTTTTGCTGTCACCTTCCTGAAAAACTCTTACACAGTTCAGGGTGGTTTGGACAAGTTTTCATGTGGGCTCAGCTCTAATACGGAGAAGAAAACAGATAGTAAAATATCACTTTATTCTTTTTCCTTTCTGTTTTTTTCACCTTTTAAAGGTCTTGCAGTAATAAGGCAATATCCTGAGTTAAAAGTTGGTGACTTGTGGAGTCAGAACAAGAGTTATGTATTTTTGACCTATTATGAATAGCTTAGTTTAGATTAGTGTATCATAATAGTTTCAGTTTTTAAAAAAACAACATACATTTAGTATAAAAGTCTAAGAAAATGCATGATGGTGGCTACATGGTGAGTTAGCAGCTGAAAATTAGGTGTTCGTTTTATCAGTTTGTGGTTTTCCCTGTGAATTTTGCCCTGAAGAGTAGAAGTTTGACAGTCAGTGGCAGGCAGATTAGTGGTAGTGCCGCTGTCTGTCTAGAAATACACACAGCTTGTTGATTTAGAACATGACTTAGAGAGTGAAATCAAACTCCCTCCTCTATACCTTAAATTTTTGAGAAAAAAAATAATTAAAAAATGAAAACCCAGAAGAATGAAATTTTCACCAGAGAAAGGCGTACAAATACCTGTGCTTCTAAATTTTCTTTAGATCACTTTCATGGCTTGAGTTTTACGTACTCAGTAAGGACTTCTATCCTTCCTACTAAACTTTAGATGCTACTATTGTATTATTAATATTACTGCTTCACCAAATTAGAAATTACAAATTCACCAGTATTGGTGAAATTGGACAAGAGGCAAATCACAGCTTTTTAGTATGTACTTTTTAGATTCTAGGTATGGTGACTTGTAACTAGTCCACAAGTGTCAGTATTGGTAATTGAGAAATATATTTCTTTTGCTTTTACAGATCAATTGGTTTTTACATGAAAAAATTTAGAGAAGTCTAGTATTTTATAAGACCTTTCTTTTAATATTTACTTTCCAACATTATAAAACTTATTAGCAGCGAAGTTCTGAAAAGATCTATGCATTTTCATTATTTTAATTTATAAAGCTTGGCTTCATTAGTATATAATACAGTCTTTCTGAAGTTTTTTAAGGAATGCAGTAGTTTTGAAATATTTATTGAATTCTAGGAGCTAGAAGCTCCATCCTAGCATTAAAAATGACCATGTGGTACATATATAAATAGTGTCTGTCCCAGAAATGTTTGTCACAAGGCTTGATTATAGAACCTTACTGGGGATTGACCTCGATAGCACGGTATGTCATCATGACGATGATCAACCCCTACCACACCTCTTTCCAGAAACATTTTTATTTCACCTTTTTTTTTTTTCCCACCCCCTGAGCAATTGTATTTGTGGCAGCTAACACAAAGAAAGATCTTACTTTCATTTATATTTCATTTTTCATATACCCCTCATTATCCCATACCCCATGCTCCTGTTGCACTAATGGAATATAAGAGGCTATTCTGTACTCGTGTTTATAACAGGATTCCCCTTCCAGATTCTGGTGCCGTAGAGCAGCTGGAAGTGTTTAGTGCCCGTCTGTACCAGTACTCCCACCTTTTTAGCACTGAAATTAATTTTCTCATCTTGGCATATAAAGAACCCAAGTGTGCCCCTTACCTCATTACCTGGAATTTTACAGTGACACCAGCAGCGGGGGATGTGGTGGAGCAGCTTTTTTGGGTATCAGAAGTAGAAGCTCCGGGAGCATTGGCTTGAACAAGCACTGCAGCTCCAGTAGCCTGTAATGGGTTCATGACTGCTGATGGCTGGAGGAACGTGGATGGAAATCATCCAAGTTTTTCTGGTTTTATCTATTTGTGCATGAAATATCTTGCAATTTTCGTACCTGGGTAAGAGAACAACTAGGCACACATCTGAAGTGTCTAGTTGGTAGGTATTACTAATCAGCAGTCTTGTTGACTGTCATAGAGGAGGCTGAATAACTGAACATGTTTATTTATGTACAGTGCGGTGTAGTGACACAAGGTAAAAATGAAAGTATTTTGTTGACTATCTTAGCTGCTGTTCCAGTAATGCACTTTTTTTTTTTTTTTTT
>VXAK01022333.1:28437-38945 GCA_013399435.1 Arenaria interpres
CTCCTCCCTCCCCCCCTTTGTCACATAATGTTTTCTACAAACATTCAATTTGAGATAGATTTTCTGCTGAGACCTGTATTAAGAAACTTCAAGTGTAGGAACCTTCTCAAGTTTTCCACAGCTTATTCAGAAGAAAAAAAACAAACAAAACCAGCAAAAAACCTGCGACACTTGCATACTGATGGTCTTCTAGCTGTGCAAATATTCAAGCAGAATTCCTTCTCCTGATGTGTTTGAAATCACATTATTGTATTGTAAACTTTCAATGCCTTGTGTGGTTTGTCACTTAAAACCCTCTTCGGGAATTAACCTACCACAGTAGCTCTGTTTTGAACTTTCAGAATGGTACCTTCTTGCTTTTATAACTTCGTCTCCCCTCCTGTCTAATTGTTTTAAGTTCTCCTTGCCATATCTCTTCTCTGAAGTGGCCCCTTGCTTTCTACCTCCAACAAGATGCCCCTTGTCATAGAATCACAGAAGTTCATAGAATGGCTTGGGTTGGAAGGGACCTTAAAAGTCACCCAGTCCCATCCCCTGCCCTGGGCAGGGACACCTCCCACCACACCAGGTTGCCCAAAGCCCGGTCCAACCTGGCCTTGAACCCCTCCAGGGATGGGACAGCCACAGCTTCTCTGGGCAACCTGAATCAGGATCTCCAGTATCTGTAACATCTTGACTCTTCGTGTCTTCCCCTTCTTTCTTTCACACTAGTACCTCTAATATAAAACTTCATTACTTTTGGCAACCTGGTCTGCTGGGAGGTGTCCCTGCCCGGGGCAAGGGATGGGACTGGATGGGCTTTCAGGTACATTCCAACCTAATCCATTCCGTGGTTCTATGATGCTATGAGAAGAGCGTTCTGTAGCAGAAGGGACACCTGAGGAGATAGTCATGGCAGGAGAGGTGGCCGTGCTGAAGGTGAGACCAGAAGGAACATGGCGGATGTATTTAGGGCTGCTGCTATGTACAAGTTACACAGCTTAGGAGAGGCAAGAACACATAACAGGAATATTATTTCTGAAATTTTTTCAACTGTCAGAAGGGAAAGGCTCATGATTTGCCATGGCAAAGAGCCTGCGCTCAGCAAGACCCAGTATGATGTGTTTTTTTTACCTCATTGAAGGGAGATGTTGAAGGACAATCTGATTTTATGAGAAACATCTTTCTGGATATAAATACAGTGGTTCATTTAAACCCACAGCACAATAGTCCTGTGTACAATATTTACTTTTTGAGTGGTTTTTTGTCAGTTATAGACATTTTATTCATCCAATATCTAGTGTTTTAATATTTGTACTGATCTTTTAGTGTTGGTTATGATCTTGAGCTTTATGGTAACTACTCACTGGTTTTCCTTGAAAGTCTTAAACTGATTGCTCATTGTGTGCCTTTCCGTTCATCTATTCAGGATGGTAAAACAACCTGCACTTACAGCTGTTACTGAACCACAGGCCTGCAAAGTTTTGGGTGGCTTATTTTGCAATCTGCTTTTTTTTTTAACTTTGGAAATGAAGTCTTCTGCTAATATGTAATAGAGCCAGTAATTCTCCATGGATCCATTCTTCACTCTTGCTCTTTTAGGGGCGAAACGAATCTCTCCTCTTTCCTCATTGCAAGCTTGCAAATATGGAACTTGTTTAAACAAGCTTTACGCTGTTTCACCTGAAAGCCAAAATAATTTTAGTGTCTGTTTTTAGTGCTTACAAGTTTTGTATGTATGTAGAAGCATTACTCAGTGTGACAGAGCCTCCTCCTCCTGTCTTACACCCTGTTACATGGTGCTGCGGGAAACACACAGATGCGCTTTTACATTAAGAATTGGAAACTGCAGTAATGTGAGATAAAAAATGTCCTGCTCTTAGTGCAATTAGAAATTAATAATCTGCATGTATTATACCCCTTTGTCTAAGTGATATAGAGTCTAATACCTCTGACATTTGCTGCAGAAATTGCTCTGTGGGGTTCTCTGCTTCACATAATTTGGACTTGCCCCAAGATTATTTAATTATGGAAAAGAAATTTGTGCTGTCATTGAACCAGTGTTGGAGATTTCAAGTGGAACCAACATATGCTAAGCTTACATTAATTATTAAACCAGATTTAACTTAAACTTTTTCCTTTCAAACATTGTGGATGGCCACATGTCTAGTCTAGAAGATATAGTCAGAGCAGTGACTCCTATCCTGGAGCTGCGATTGTATAAATAGAAATATTTATGATCTGCTTGTTTTGAAAACAATACAGTGTCAAAAGACAAAAGATTGAATTTCAGGGCAGCCTCCTAAAAGTACGTGATTGCACTGGTAGTTTTGAATTTGTGTCTTAGATGGTCTTCTAAGGACCATCTCTTGCTTTAATCGGTTTTGTCAGGTGAACACTATGGGAACATCTTTCTGCTGTATTATTCAAGATTGCACTGTTGGGCTTTAAAGTTGCATACTATCAGAATTGTTTTCATCAGTCCTGAGAACAGCAACAGCAACATATTTTATTTTCTGTTTTTCTGGTTCCTTAGCATAACGTTATGTAATTCATAAATTATCCTGAGAAACTGAGGGGCTTTTGTTTTCTCTCTAATAAGTATTTTAGTTTGGTGACCCCTGATCATTAGGCAGAATATTTCAGAGGAGAAGAGAATGAAAGTCTGTGAGAAATGCCATTCTTTGATGCCTTTGATGAGGAGATGCCTCATGGAGCCAGTGTGACACACAGCATGGGTGTAATCCTTGACTACAGGCTGACTTTAAAACACCGTGCGCCAGCTGTGGTCAACTCTGCATTTTTTAAGGGTGCTTTGGGGCTGGACTTTTTAATGATGTAAAGACTCTTGCATTTCTGCAGGCCTTCTTACGGTCTGTCTAGTTGCCATAAGGCATGACTTCATAATTACACAGATGCTTTATCATTGCTTGTGCCATAAACTGTACTAATGACTGTGTATTGACCAGGCAAAGACGATAAATAGGATTATAGTGGTACTCTCATTGGAATGCCTGAGAATCAAAGCATGGAACTGTTTTTACTGACTCACATAGTACGTCGACTCCTTTTGAACAAGTTGCGTCAGATATACGTTATCTCACCATCACGAGGAATTAGTGTGTGTAGTTCTGGCCATTTGTGAAGTTTTAGGAAATTTTCAGCTACATTTTTTTAGGAATGCTAAATGGATATTTATATGAAGTGTTGTTTGGTTTTGTTAAGAAAATGATCATTTGACATTGACATGCTGGCATAAAAAAGGAAAAGATAGCGAAGGGATAACTTTTGGAATATCTAACATCCCCAAATAATTTTTTCTGTGTAGTTTGTTTTAAACTAAGTTGGGCCCTGCAAAGGCAGAAGGACAATAGAAAACGTTCACAGTTTGAATCAGACTCCACAAAGTGATGAATTTGTTTAAGGATTTTTTTCTCTTTTTATTTGTGTGATTGCTTTTAAGTCTTTGGATGTACATGAGTCATGTTTTCCTGTTAATTTAAAATTTTAAAATTGTTTTTCTTCATTTTGGTAGAATGAACTATCTTGAGACTTGACAAATAATTTTTGAAGCAAGTAATGCTCTACCACCTCTTGTAGGTGATGAGTAAAGATCAGGTACTTCCATCTGTCCCCTATTTAAGCGATGTCATCTTCTGCAGATGGAAGTAGAAAAAAAAAAAACAAAACAGCCTTGCTAGTCTTCAGCTCTTCTCCTTCAGAAAGCCGTTTTGACTAATTGAACCTTTGGTTCATAGCGTTACAGCATGTAATATTCTGCAGGCCATATTATGATTATCTGGTTCAATAAATGTGCAGTGTCCCCGGGAAAATGACGGGAGAAGTGTGGGGTAATGTGTGTTCACTCACGTTAAGGCATTGACATGGAACCATTTCTTGATTTTTTGTCTCATAGACCCACTGAGTGTCTTTCTCCAGCCGTGCCTACGCTACAGACTGCAAGATAGCAAAAAATAGTATAGGGATATTATAAATGAGGTACCTCAGGAACCAGAAACTTAAGCAGTCTGGAGCTCCCCACAGGCTAATTTTCCTTGCTGAAGCAGATTAAATTAGCCCACATGAAGCTTGTGCTGCTGAGAGTAGAGTGCTTCTGGTATCCAAGTTAGTTAATCTAAAAATAGCTTTGGAAAGTCTCTATTCTTTTCAAGCTGCTGTGTGGGCACACATTTATTGTCTGGCAACAGCCAGGGCATGTATGAGGCTGAAACAGTTAAAGATCAGAACGCACTCAGCCTATCAATAATTTTAGACACAGTTTAAATGGTCCAGGTGAAGTGTAGGTGAATATAAACCTCATCTCCGTCTCAAAGTTGATAGGTATAAATTTATTAAACATAAAAAGTGTTTGTTTTTAAATGTTTATTTATTAACCATAAAATAAATGCCCAGTTAACTCTAAATATATTGCTTAAAACAAGCACATACAATGACTATTTGCTTTTATATGCTGGTGTTTTTGTAGATATCTGTATCACATTGTTTTATGCTGGAATTAGAAGTTTTATTTTCATTGGAGCTGTCTATACCAGACTGTTTATTGAAAGGATCAGTGATAGAAAGGAAAAAAACCAACCCTGCATCGGACGGTCTAATATATTTATATATCAATTTTTATTAAAAATGTAATTCATTAAATAAAGGAGAGACCAAATGTATGTGTTATTTTTAAGTTAGATGTAAAACTACAGCGTAGGCTATAAAATCTAGAGTTTTTCACAGTGATGGCACAAGAAATGTTATAATTTTCCACTGCTGTATGACAACATCCTAAAATCCATATTGGGTTGCTTTCCGTTGTTTTATTTGAAATATCTTTTTGAGAGCATCCAGTGGTCTGTAAACTGTGAACCTGTCTGTAGATACTCAAATGTGTGTACTTTGCTCTGGTGTAACTGTGACATAATTAAAGCAAGGCAAGTACAAATACCTCCCTCCATTTAAGACGAGTGATTTGGGTGAACAAGCGTGAATATCAAATTTTTCTCACCTTTCTTCTTGGGTATTTTGTTTCTAGAAGCAAAAGTGGTTTTGATGATGTAGAGTGCACCGCCTTGAGCAACTTCTAATCTGAAATGAAGACATGCAAAACTATTTTAGAAGGAATCTGAACCTCTCTAACTCCGCAGTTGTGAAGACTTGCTGTATTTCTGAGCTATAACAAGGAGATTTTTGTAAAATGTTCTTCATAGTAGAACTTGTTTTATATAAGAAACATACTTAAAAAGCTAATTTCTTTTCTCCTTTCTGCACTGCAATCCACAAAGTGTGATTAATAATAGATTTAAATTTGCTAAGTGCATTTACTCCTTTGTGCCATCATAAAGAGAATCTATTACTGTAAAATTGAGGCTTAGTTCCAAATTGCGCCATTATGAAGTTTTCTTCCAGCAATGTTTTGTCTCTAATACACTTCCCTCATTGTAATTCTATTGCAAACCTGATGTCTAGCATCAAGTCTCACAATAATTATTTTAAATTGCTACTAGGAACAGTAGTCCTGGTGGGATATATTACTACCATTCTAACAAGATGAATTTCAATGCACTTGTAACCATATTATAGTGTATTATGAAAGAAAGAAAATCTTTGAGTTGTAGGTAGGCAAGCAGAATGAGAACACTGAAAAATTATTTTTATCAACTTCTTAGCACTTCATGTTGCACTTTTATATGATCAGTTTAAATTAGTATTAATTATGTATTAAAATGTATGATAAACTATCACTACATAGTGGTTTTAAGCAAAACTTGGCAATGAGATGGGGTGGAGATTGAGAAATGGAATTGTTTTGCTGAAATTTATTACCAGACTCAAAGCTTGGAAGTCTCCCGAACCGGGGCTAAGAATAAGTGAAAACTAAAAAGCCATGTCAACTGAAGGAGTGCACCGTAAGCATTCGTTTCAGAACGACAGAAGCCGCGGAGCTCTGCGGCTCTGCTTGATAATGAGATCACAGATCAGCTCCTAAATTCATCCCACTTAGCCTATAAACTTCAAGGCAGATCTTCACCAGTTGTTTTAAAAGGAGCGCTCAGCTGATGAAATGTGCGTATAGATACAGTAAAGCGCCGTCTGTAGATTTATTGTATTGTGGGGTTCTAGAATTAAGTGTTTATGCTGTAATTAAATGATGATGTGTAATAATCTGCACACCAATATTCAGTATCATTCTAGAGTTATAAACAGATAAATCTGTAATATCTTACTCTAAACTCTTACAGAGCAGTGCTCAGAGATGGCTAAGATTTCCAACTGCCCCAATTTCACATTTAGAAAATTCAGAACTGAATGTTGTTCAAGCAACATTAAAATAACCTCCCCAGGCAAACAGGAGAATAAGGCAAACTTTTACACCACTCTGTCTTACATAAGGAGCTGGGTCGCCAGATTTGGTTTGCACATGTGAGGTGTAAGTAGCACCTTAAAGCAATTAAAACAATGTAAAAGGTGCATGGTAGTGGTCATCATGGGAAGACGTGCCACGGTCTTGTTTTCTCAATGTCCTTTGCAAGGGAAGAGGAACTGCACACAGCGCGTGGTGGAAAATCACCAAGAGCTCATCACCTTTTGTCTTAAACGGGGTGGGTTTCATATTCTGGAGGTGGTGTTGAGAGCTGAATATGGTCAAGGAGCATGTTGTCTGTGTATAGTCAGTTTGAGGGTGGTGGCATCATGTTCGGGACCACCCCCCATAGCAACTTCATTCACAGATAGAGCTGTCAAAGCCACACCACACTGCCTTGTTTGGGGAAAAAAAATGTCTGGGTGATGGAAAAATTATTAGAAACAGAAAGTGCCTTGAGTCTAATGGTCTGTTTTCTTCGACTGCTCACATCCCTCTCCATAAATGTTTTACAACACGTTCCTCTTCCCCTCCCATTTCTGAATTCCAATATTTCCTGTGAATTTAGGAAAGAACCTACTGTCCAAAAGTATATGTTTCTCTAAGGATGTGGCATGGGAAGAAGTGTGTTACCTTCTAACTGCCAATTAATTTTCGAACCACTTTTGATTTAAAAGAGTGGTGGAAAGAGCCAGAGATGGTTTTAGATATTCTTTGCAGGATAGATTCTCATATTTCCTTATATTTGTTTCCACTGTTATTTTAATTCCTTGAATCCTACACTCCTAGGGGTGTTTAAAGTACACCACCACTGTGTTTGCATTTTTGTGTTTCTGTTTCTATACATACATACATACATACATATATATATATAAATATATAAGATCAGAGTTACCATGCCCATGTTACCCATACGCTTTGACAGAGTTATAAAATGCGATTGTAACACAACCGCGCATCTTGTCGTCTTCACAAATCAAATCAAAAAAGGTACAATGTATGGAACTCTCCAAATTCAAACGGCTATGCCAGTGAACACACTTTCACATTTGTCCATCACCTGCTGACTCGTGTGGTGAGCCACTGCAGGCTATAATTTGTTAAATTCGATTAAAGGAGAGCTCAGATCCCCAAAAGTGATGGCCTCTCATCCCGTGTGAAGTAAAGCTGAGGAACAAAAGTAAAGGTCTCTGCTGGATCACGGCTAAAGTACTTAGCACCTTGCAGAGCTGATGCCAGAAACCGAGGAGGGAATTGCCAGTAACTACATCGCTGCCATTGGTGTGGCTCCATTAACAATAAATAGGTAATTTTGCTTTTGTGCCTTGCCAGCTTGAAATGCTGGAAGTAATTTTGTTTGTTTAGAGGAAAGACAGAATGACTGTCATGAGCGAAGGTGACATGCAGCTCCACCAGGATGCCACAGTCCATTACAAATGTACAACTTCTCAATGGATGTGAAAATAATTCAATATCCATATTCTACCTTTTTTTATCTTCTTGAACTCTTAGTAGAAGCATTAGAAATGGCTTATGACAACTTACTACAGACCGTCCTTCCCAAAGTTCTTAATAGTGGTGGCTTGCTACAAGTCAAAGAAACATTAGTAAAATGCTGTATTCCCCCTCATCCCCACCAGTCCTGGCAGCCATAAATCACATAAATCCAGCTACCATCCATTAAGTGTACCTTTCTGATTGAAATTGGTCACCCCAGCACTTTCTGGGCCAGAAGTCTGAAAATGCCAGAAGTTTCAGTGCAAAGAACTACCAACCACTGCTTGAAGTTACTTTCCAAAGTTATAATATTAAAATTAGGTATTTTATGGTGCCTTTTTTTTTTTCCTTATATTAACTTCAGTGTATGGAGATTAGTATACAGATGTAGATTTTCAGAGATGGTGCAAAAGTGAAAAATATTTATACTTTTGTAAAAGTAAAAAAATATTTTTACTTTTGACTGGAGTAAATATATGGTGAACCTGAGAGTTTGCTGCTAGGTAAAACTCACAAACTATGAATCTCAAATATTTTCTGATAAACAAAAGTCTACCACTAATGCTAAAACAGGTGAATTCCGCAGCATATTTCTTTATCCAGCAGAGGCTGTTGGAGAGAGGTAAACAGAATTTCATCAAGGCCCTCTGAGTGTTAATAAAGTAAAACTGAAGATGCATAGTGCTACTAAAAACACTCTTAAGTGCTAAATAAAAAATTCTGTCAGAGTGAGCCCATAACTTCACCTCTTGGGATTGATCACATCCTTCGGCTTAAAATATGAAGTCTTAATGAGGAATTGAAATTAGCTTGGAAAATTTCAGTAATTCTTACTTCTTTGAACTTAGGAGAAGAGTAATTCATTTGCTGGTTCAAGAATTAAGGCAAGAATATGTGCTGTTGAAATATTTTAATAGTACTTAACTTGCCAACACTAGATGGCAAGAGACATATTCTATTTAATGTTACGAAAGTACTATGTGAATTTACCAATATGTGTATCAACTCCACATTTCAAGAGTGTTGAATGGATTATTGTCCAGAGCTAGATAAATTTGAATTCCACAGAGCTGAAATGTTGGAAATTAGCTGCATGATGTATGAACCCAAATAATAGTGTTCCTGACGTAGGAAAAAGTGATGGAAATTAAACATCT
Source organism: Arenaria interpres (assembly GCA_013399435.1). Lineage (NCBI taxonomy): Eukaryota > Metazoa > Chordata > Aves > Charadriiformes > Scolopacidae > Arenaria > Arenaria interpres. Next base: position 37,438 of record VXAK01022333.1, read on the forward strand.
AGTTATGCACAGTGTGTCTGCACAATGTGCTGCATGCACTGCATGTGTTAGAATTTCTTCTCAGTTCTTTTTTTAATCTTTTATTCATAGCATTGCAGGTGATGAAAAATTTATGCCTTGAGTCTGGCATTGAAATTAAATGCAAAATGAAAACAGAAGCAGTTTATACTGACAGCTTAAATATCTTTATCTAGCATACGGTTGCACTATAAAAATCACTGGGTGACTTTTAAAATCTCCCACGTGCAAAAATGCAAACATTGCACAATAAAGGATAAAGTTAGGACTCTCTGTATATTAACAGAAAAGTTTCCATTCATTATTATTCACTACTAATTTTTGAGAATTATTTGAGAACACCAGGTGAGAGCGAGCACAAGAGATTCCTGCACAGTCCAGCTACCGCTGACACCATGACGTGACGTAGAGAAAACAATTGTGGTTTGCATTGCATTTTACGAAGGCGGTTTCTCTACTTGCCTTATTTCAAATTGAATGAAAGGCACACATCTTGTACTTGCGTACTGCTAGAGTAAAAGGTTAATTATTCAGGTGAATCAGTTCCTGAATTGTGACAGTCATAGTGCATGTATTCTGTATGAGAGCAGGATTACTGAAAAACATACATATGTTTTTAAAGTGACAATCCGTATAACAAATACTTAGAAAAGTATAAGATTATTTTTTTTTTAAATGCAATTTTTACTGTAGTAGCTTTTAGCCATAAATGACTATATTTAAAATGCTGGTTTATTTCGAGTCATTCAATCACTTTTTCGGATGTATACCTGCAGTGGGATTTTTGTTGTGTTTTTTTTTTGTTGTTTCTTTTACATTTTATGCAATGCCAGGTCACTAATTATAATTTTAAAATTAAAATTAATATCAAGAAAATAATTTCCATGAACTTTTGGGAGTACTACATTATTGTGCATTGTGAGATTGATGTGCTAACACTATGGAAAAGAATCTATTTTTTAAAGATTTTAATAACCGAGATGTGAAATGTACAGGTCTATTTGCAGTCACATAGAGCACTAACAGTAAACTACCAATTACATTTTCATATGTAGAAGCCTGTTCTCCGGTGCTTACCAGTTTTACATCCAGTTTCTGATTTGTGGCTTTTGTCAATGCCTTATATAAATGTTAGTGTGTATAATTATGCAGATAATTTTATACAATATTAATTGTGCTAAGAGTGTACTGAAAGTCTGTTTAATTCAGTAATTCATTTGCATTTTAATGATTCTAACAGCATAAGGTTACAGAGTAAAATTGAAACATCTCGGTGACTGTTACTGCAGTGTGAAAAGAGTTGAAGCTCTTATTTTGTGCTCGTAGATCTATTAAATACATCATTAGCAAAATTCACATCTGAAAACGTTGGAGAACACACATTCAGTGAGTTACCAAAATCAGCTGCAACGTACCTTACAGTCCATCGTATGACAAAGGGTATTTAAAATATTTTTGCAATTTGCTATCTGTGGCATTTGATTGCTGAT
>VXAK01022339.1:5221-35005 GCA_013399435.1 Arenaria interpres
TGTGTGTGTTTGTCTCTGGGATGCTTGGGTTAATAGGGCTATGACATTAGGGAGAACACAGTAAGATTGCTATCAAGATTTTCTTTATGAAATAAACCAAAGCTGCGATTTTAAAATTTTTTAAATACTCAGGTTTATTCTATATTTAGGCAAAGAAAGTGTATTTTTGCAGCTGCTTAAAGACTTTGCTTTTATCTTGTATCATAGTCTCTAAAGGAACAGTATTGGCAAGTTCTGCAGTTTCTGGGTTTTATTGTTTTTAAGTGTTCTTGGAAGAAAGAAGTATAGATTATTGCTTAGCTTCCTCATGCCTGATGAACATTGGGAACCAATTATACACAATATTCAAAAATCAGTGTCTTGGGCAGAAATGTGTCTGTGACAGAATGAGACGGGGACAAATTAGGAAAGCTTTTAAAGACTTCTGGGCGTTTATAGACTTAGACACAATACAGAACTTTCTTATGTATGTAATTTTTTTGCTCCATATGGAAGGTAACATGTTGAGTATTCCTTAGCATATCATTTGTATGAAGTGTGATTAAACACTTTGCAGTGTTGACCAGCTGCTCTGGATTGGAATAATTCTAATAGAAAAGGTTTTATAGAGTAAAAGGTAGTTATTGAACCACCTGATAACACGTACAAAATAATCTGCAAGCACTGAAACGTAGATTTACTATTAGAGAACAAAGGCATGAAGTGATGCTAACACTGAACTCAATGTTTGTCTTTATATTTTCTTCCTTTTTAACCTAAAATAAATACCTTAAGTATCCTGATTGTTCTCTGCATCATTTTCTTATCCTAAAATACAGGCCTCTTCTGCTAGACTGTTTGTGTGGCCTGATGATTTTTGCCTCTTTGACGGTACAGCTGCATGTTTGGGCTGCTACATGTATGCGTGATACAAAACTTCTCTGTGACTCCTGCATCTCCCTCTGCTTTTTGTTGAGATCCTGATACAGGGGTGTAAAAATAGTTTTAAGGAGTTTAGTGTCTGTGCTTATGCTGGGGCTGTGTTGACTCTGGGAACAGAAAGCCAGAGTACCCAAAAGAGAGGAAGCAGTCTCCTGGTTTGTTGAGCAATGCACAGAAATTGGATTGAAGGTGGTACTGTTGAAGCGTTGTTGTGTAATATTAAGCAAAGTATATTGCAATTCAGCATCCTTGAGGGATGGAGGAGGGTTCAGAGGTAGTATTAAATGCAAAGTAAACGGTCATCGTGTCTCACATAGGGAACATAAAACATTCATAAAGATTCAGAATGACCAAAAAAGCACCAGATACGAAATAGTTATGCATAAACACCTCTGGTATTTTTATGAAAAGTTGCAACTATTTCCAAGTCTGGGTGAATTAGATTAAGTTTAGGTCACTGTTAGGGCCAGCAGCTGCAAAATAGAGACAGCTGCAAAATGACCTACTGATTGTATGAACATCCTTCCATATGTTTCTGATTTATAGTCAGAATTTTTTAAAGCTGAAGACATTACCCTTATTCCTTGCATTTCTGGAAAAGAAACAGAATTCTTGTATCTGTTACTGTGTTATAAATGAATAAAGCACATTTTTAAACTGATGCACAATAGTAAACAGAAATCAAGCTACAGTTAACAAATACAAATGGTAACTGGAGTAATAGTGCTGTTTGCTATTTACCCCAACCCTTCTGTTGAACATATGTTCTCTTGAATTTTACCTGTATATCATCAGTTATGGATCAAAAGCCAACCTGCTTCAATTAATTAGATTGCTTAGAAATCCTTCCTGAATTGACATTACTTCTTTATAATGATATCATCATTTCTTGAGAGCCATTACTATGTCTACAGGGACACTAGAGTCAGGGACTAGAGTCAGGGCTCCAAAACTCATTTGCCTTATATGTTCCTGTTATCTTTTCCTTGTTATTCATAGCATCTACTTTGCTCTCTGTATTTATGGCTAATCTTCATATTTATCTATTTTTTCCTTGTGTTGTGCTTTATCATAGGGGAAGTTTATTGTTTTTTTTTCTCTGTAGGTGGTGAATTAATGCAATGAATTAAAAATTAAGGTATTATTTATTTTCTCTTTAAATTAATTCAGTTGTTAGAAATGTAAATTTTGGACAAAACAGTTTAAAACATTATATGATAATTGTTTATAGTTGTGAAGTTCCATAACTTCCGATACACGGTTGGGTTTATAGCTGAAAAGTTCATAGTATTGCAGTAGTATTAGAAAATGATTGCAAAATCTCTTTGTGATGTATAACTTCTTTGCTAAAAAGAAAAATCTATGTTCTCCTTTAGTGTTTTTTAGATAGGAAATTCCTATGTTTATTGCTTGCAATGATCAAGTTGGGAAACAAAGAAGGAAATTGATTCATATTGTAACAGTGGAATGTGGATACGTTAAAAGAAGTCAGAAAACTTGAAATGTAAACCATCTGTTTTCTACAAAGGAGTTTCTTTCCTAATCTATGTAACTTTTATTATCAGAATACTGAAGTAAATATCTCAGAAAGTAGGCTTTATAAGTATTAAATACCAACGGCAACAAAAAATGAAAAAGGTAAAATATATTCTCACTGGTTTAAGACTAAAGGAAGAAATGTAGACATATTAAAGGAAGAAATGTAGACAGTTGGATTAAACTACTGTTATTTCTGTTTATTTAGATTTTTTTACAGTAACCTCTTACAGTATAGGTAAAAAAATAATCTGTCATTTTGGTTATAGTTTTGAGAGCTTTAATTTTGTGGATTAAAGTTTAGTCATAATTGAATTTTCCAGAAATTTGTGAGGCCCTTCCATTATAGGTTTATGTGGGTATCAGAATGTCCTACAGTGCTCTAATCCAACCTTACTAATTATTATATGCTCTGGGTAATGCTTAATAATAGTTAGCTTAGAGTTCAAGAAGGTTCCATCCTTCTTTGTCTGTATCTAAGACTTGGAAAACATGTCTTTTCAGAATAGCCTGTCCAAAGCTGAAAGTAGAACTGGCTGTTCATTTTCCTCAGTTGCTGTGTTTCTGATTATGTTTCTGTCAGTGTTTTAATTAGGATCAGGAGAGCATTTTTGAGGTGAATCTCCTGATAACCCCAATTTACTGCACACTGATTCACATCACAGTGCTCTTTCTGTAGACTATTCTTTTTGGATGTAACAAACCAAGTGTATGTATTCAGGGGTGCACTTGATGTGCTGCAGCTGCTAATGGATTTTAATTAGTGGCTAGGGGCTGTCTGAAGTGGGTCGCATGGCCTCATCACAAGTATTTTGATCTACCTATCCACCCTAGTGCTTCACCTTAATTGCTAATTCAGACACACTGGTGTAAACCGGATCAGCCTTTGTTTCTGTATTTACTGAATCTGCTGTAAATAAACTAATAAAGCTGTTTGATACTTGTTAGGTTTGGCTGTTACTGATAAACTAAGTAGCATTTTAATACATGTGTAGTTCTTGGTTTACAAATCTATTCATAAACTTAAAAAGACTACATAATATTCTGAAAATAAATACCAGAGCAGACATGAAGCAAATAAGTTTTGACACCAGTGTCTATGTGGTTATGTAGTGGTATAATTTGGTTTATGCAAAGCCCACGCTTAGATGGCTGGGCTTCTTTGTGTACCTGAATCAGTGTGGGTGTCTCTCTGATACAAAACGCTGCAACACGGAGCATTGTAGACTTACCGTTCGCAAATGTAATGAGCTAGAATATGCCTTGGCATATAACCATGGCTGGTAGTGGTAAAAAAAAAAAAAAAAAGTTCAACTACATCAAGGCAATAAGCATTTACTAGTAGTGAAGAGAAATGCCAGTGTGTTATCACAGCCCAGTTCCGGCAGAACATAGAAGTGGGTGTAGAAATCAAAATAAAGGTTAGTGTGCAATATTCTGGACGGGCTGGAGAGTTGGGCCGAGAGAAACCTAATGAAATTTAACAAGGGCAAGTGGAGGGTGCTACACCTGGGGAGAAATAACCCCCTGCACCAGGACAGGTTGGGGGCTGACCTGCTGGAGAGCACCTCTGAGGGAAAAGATCTGGGAGTTCTTGTGGACAACNATGAGGAGAGGCTGAGGGACTTGGGTCTTTTTAGTCTTGAGAAAAGAAGGCTTAGGGGAGATCTAATTAATGCATACAAATACTTAAAGGGAGGGTGTCAGGAGGACGGGGCTGGTCTTTTCTCAGTGGTGCCCAGTGACAGGACAAGAGGAAATGGACACAAACTTGGGTATAAGAAATTCCACCTAAACGTGAGGAGGAACTTCTTTACTGCGAGAGTGGTAGAGCACTGGAACAGGCTGCCCAGAGAGGTGGCAGAATCCCCTTCTCTGGAAACATTCAAAACCCGCCCGGACAAGATCCTGTGCAACGTGCTGTAGGTAGACCCGCTCCGGCAGGGGGGTTGGACTACATGATCTCCAGAGGTCCCTTCCAACCCCTTATGATTCTATGATTCTATATCCCGTCTCTAACAATGGCCATAATCAGGTGCATTGGGAAGACTGAGAATAGGACAACTGTATATGATTCTTGCCTCATCCTGTCTCTTCCATTCTCCAGCTATTATTTGTAGCTCAGCGCTTTTGTATCTACTGTGCTTTGTTTGCTTAACAACCTATAATGGATGTCTTCCAAGAAATACAATTACTTATCCAGTCTTCCCTTGAAACCACATCTAGAATTACTGCTGCATGTGGTTTAATGGGCTAACTACTCATTGCTTACGAACTTTTGTTTGTCTAGTTTGTACCTGGTATATACTAGCATCATTTGATTGCTCCTTGCTCTTTTACTGGAGCAGTTGATCCCCAGACCCATGGAGTCCATGCAACTCATAATTTCGTGTGGATCTCCGATATCTCCTGTTAGCCATCTCTTTACTGAACTGCTGAGTTCTAGCCTACTCAAGGTTGTTTATCTAGAATCCACTCTTTAGCTTTGGCAACCTTTATTTCTGATCTGATCCTTTTCTCGTTATGCCATATGTAGAGAATATAGCTACCTGAAGGGCTTGGAAATCCATGTGTGTTTAATGTCTGGGTGAGCCCTGGATTTACAGCGGCATCATAATGTCTCTTGTTTTCTATTTCTTTCTAGTTACTCTCTATAGTTGAGTTTCCTTTTTACTGCTACTGGGTACTAACTAACTAGTGTTTTCATTGAACCACCTGTTTTTGCTTCTAAGTCTTGCTACTGAGTGGTCGTGGAATTTCATTGGCTGTTTTAGCACCCTTTGTGGTCATTCTTCATTGGCGCTTAGCAATCTTTGTTGTCATCTCACTTCTCAGCCTGATTTGTCTCTTTTGCAAGTATATTTAATTTAATAAATTCCAGCGTAGACCTTTTACAAAGCTCCCACCAATGGGCTCCCTCACAGCAAGAACTGATCATTTATTCTTGTGCTGTTTCTTGTATTTTATTTGATTTTGTCTGTGCTGTCACCTCTTAATCTGTGGCAGCTTAATTTCCTTAAAAACCCAGGATCTCCCTTTTCTACATCCTTCAGAGAACTCGAAGACATTTGCAAGGTGAAAACCTCGTGGCTTTCACAGAAGCCATGCCCAGTCTTACTGGAGCAAATTGCACTTAGATGTATCCACTTATTCTGTACTTTATTTTCATTTCTCATTTCTCTAATACAGACATAAGACTAGCATGTTCCCTGACTACCCTAAAAGCTTTTTTAAAGAATAGAATTGTATTTGCAACAGATACGATACGATAATATTAATTGAATGAAAAGTGAGTTATGGTGGTTCTACTTGTAATACAATTCTCATATCCCATCTGAATGAATTTAATGTTCTTGGTTCTAAAGTTTTTAATAACTGTCAGTTTGACTTCTATTTAAACTTTAAGAAATGTATATAGCTAGTTGCTACAAAGTCAGTATCTTTAATTCTACTTTAAAGCTAAGCGTTGCTTCATACATGTTTTTAAAAAGCAGAAATTTTGTGATAAAAGATTTCATGCTCACGCTATATTTGAATAGTGTTCTCTTTCAAATCTGAGCAAATCTTTCAAAAAAGCTTATATTAATTTACATTTGCATTTGTGCACTATTCACTTATACTTAAAATCTGAAATAGATGAAAAATTATAAAAGGTCCATAAGGTTAATACGCTACATGTTTATATTAATAAAACTATAAATTATAGATACTTATCTTTAAATCTGTGTGTATATAACGTACATATTTTTTATAAGAGTATTTAAATCATAATGAATGCATACATATTTTCTTCCTTCATGAAGCCAGAGGTACTTGAGGTTGATAACTGTTAATAAAATATTTTGCCGTGAATATTATATCAGAAAGTAGGTAAGAAAAAGGGGAAGGAGAGAGAGAATGGATTTCTTGAGTTAGTTGACCTAATATCCACAACTTAATAATGATACAATACATTTTGTATCCACGGATTTTTACAACCCATTGTTCTTCAAGACTAGGTATGTTCCTAAAGGTTATATTTGTGGGCTTATGAGGGATTTCTTTCCATTAAAAAAAGTACCATTAAGTATTTTAATTTTGTTAATATTTTAGTTGTTGCATCAGAAACCAACATATACTACGATGGGCTTCAAAGAATAACTGAACTGTAAGAGAAAAAAACCAAACCTGCCTGAAACTTTTTGGAAATTCTAATACAAACTTGCCTGCATGATTTTGTATAGCCCTTTTAGATTTCCACACTTAAAGTATAATGTAAAATTGGTAGTATGATGCCTGGATCTATTTCTTGCATTCATCCTTTTTTCTTGTTGAAAATGGTGATTCTTCCTCACTGCTAACAAAGATTTATCAGGAAAAAAGCACCCTATAATATCTTACCCTATAGTTATTTGGATCTGTTTCTAGACATAAGATGTAATAAAAAACTTTGCATAGCTCAAATACTATATGGTACTTTAGATTGCTTAAAGCATTTTTTTTTCTACTTTGAAGCAGAATGTAGCTAATTGGTATTAGCTATGCAGAGGGATAGCCTAAATTAATAATTTAAAAAACCTCGAATGCTACTACTTGTACCTGTTCTACTTGATGAACAATTCTAATAAAAAGAATAAATTACGTTTTTACATGCCTTCTAAAATAGTATGGAGTAAAGCACAGGTAAAATGTAGATAGTAACGATTCATTTGTATTAATGCACCTCCTCCTCCCTGGATCTTAAGACCTTTGATGAAAGGTGATTTCTAGCCTATATTAGTAATCAGCTAAAATCTTTGAAAGAGTTCTGACAGTTGAGGTGCAAGCTTAGAAGTAAATACAATAATACGGCTTGGCAGGATGCTGCAAACATAATACGAGGAAGATTTGAAACTTAAAGCTTGTGATTTTCTTGTCCAATTAGAAATTGGAGGAAGAAACATCTGTATTTCTGGAGGATGTGGAGGAACTTTGTGGGACTATTTTTGTGTTCTTACCCTCCTGGTTTTTTCTCTAGTGTGTCTATTTTCTACTGCTCTCAGTAGTAGCACGTATAGCTGGACAGATTTTTGTCCTTATCCACTTGTTCCTATTGAGCATGGCGATGATTTGTCTTTTAGTCATTTTGCAAGCTGGATCACTTAAGAACATAGAAACTTTTCCGGGTTGGTTTTCTTCAGTTTGGGCTGTCCACCCAAGGGTGGTTGAGCATCATCAACCCAGGTTATATATATATCAGACTGCTAACTAATGCTGAGGTGAGTGCTCTTTGCTCTTAGTATTTTACTGCATACATAATAGGACATTTACCTACACTAAAATCCTATCTCAACTTTATAGATGTATCTTAAATATCCCAAACTATTCAACTGTTCTAAAATGGATATGAATACCCCACAAGTAAGTAAAGTTTCCATGTATACTCATTAACAATGATTACTTCACTGAAAGTAAGGATGGAAGTAGTTGTCTTCTGCTTCATGATCTTCTTCAGTTTCATGATCATGTGTTTCGTGATTTTCTTCTGCTTCATTGTATTCTTCTGGTGTTAAAAATCGTCGAAACACGGGTGTTCTTAGCTGAGTTGACTTGTTGACATTAACATTTTGTTCACCATAATATATGGTTCGAATGTGAGGGAAGCAAAAGAATGCATATGAGCTTATTGGAATAGTAAGCTTATTTTGGTCCACCCGTATATAGGTTAATTGGTTGGTGTTCATTGGATCAATAGTCGGACACATCAAAGTAACATTTATGACTGTAAGAGAGAGAAAATATGAATTAAAATAAGAAAATAGTTCTATTTAAACCTATTGCGGAAGTGAAACTTAGGTTTTGAAATTTAAACCAGAGAATATTTTTGCGATTCACAGTATTAATGTAATCTTTCTCTGTGGTTTAAATTGGTTTTGTAAACGACAGTGATAACAGTTTTGGGGTTTGCAAAGTATAAGGTTGTGGGGTAAAGAAAAAATAAATGTGACTACCACTACAATTTGTAACTGCTACTTTATGTGACTGTAGTATTTTCTTAATTCCTTTTCTCTGTTTGTTTTATCAATTGCATAATCTGAAGCAATCTTCAAAAAAGTTTCAGCTTTCAGTATATGAAAAGCTGGTTATTAACTTTCACAAAAAATTCTATATTAGGGGTAAGGTGCAAAAATGAAATCTTTTCTAATTTCACCCTTTTGGTCTGAACTAACTGAGGATGTTTACGCCACATCATGAAGAAGATGGGATATTCTGCTGGCACTGATAGCTGATCAGAAGCTACGTAGTTGTATTTGCTCCTGAGAAGTGCAGTGTGTTTGAGCTCTGGGTCAGTGCCACGCTAATTGGTTAGTTCAGAACACTAAGAGATCAAGCCCATCTCTCTGCAAAGGACGTGAGAGTACCTCTTGGACAACATTCAAATTGGGATGACTGCTGGATTCTATGCTTGATCTATACATGTCAACTGGGAAGCTATAAGGTAGCGGGTCCTCAAAACCAAGGACACAAGAAAAGAGATGTTTCTGCTAGTTCTTGATTTGGGCTAAAAGTTCTTAATTCTGGATGGAAGATATGCCAAACTCACCCCCTCCCACAACCAGTGCCAAGTTTTTTGCTTTTAAAGAATTAGAACCATCAACATACTTTCAATGTCATTGTCTTCAATATATAAATGCTGCAAACTTCTTGGAATATAGAATACTTGTTTCAATTTGTTATGTCCAAGATTAAGTTCTGTAAGGTTAGGTAGATTAAAGGTGTTGCGTGGAATGTTCTGCAGGTTATTGTGGGACATTCTTAGAGCAATGATTTTTGGCACTCTGTTGAAATAGTTTTCTGGAATATAAGAAATGGAGTTGTTTTCAAGAGAGAGATACATTAGTGACGATGGTAGATCAGGAGGCATAGTCTGTAGTTTGTTGTTGCATAAGTTGAGCTGCATTAAATTTTTCATGTTTGAAAAGGGTTTTCCTTTGAGTACTGAGTCATCAAGAAAATTATTGCAAAGGTCAAGCATGGTTATGTTGGGTAATCCTTCCAATCCATTTCCAGGTAACTGAGAAATCTTATTGAAACCAAGGAGGAGTCTCTCTAGAGAGCTGGGGAGTGGGAATGGAAATTCTTCTAATTCATTGTGTTGTAAATGCAGTTGCACTAAATTTGAAAGTTTGGCAAAAACACCATGGTCAATCAGATGAGATTTAATTTTGTTGTGGCTGAGGTTAATTTCTCTTATGAAGGTAACGTTAGTGAATGGTCCTGCAGGCACAGCTTCAATATCATTGTTTTGCAGATAAAGCTGTTGGACGTGAGTAGGGATATTTGGTATTGTCTTCAATTTACGATGATCACAGTACATTGATAACGGAAAAGCTGGTGGACAAAAGCATTCTCTGGCGCACTCAAATGGAAAAGGAAAGCGGGGAACTTCAGCTTGTGTATTTGGATTAAAATAATATGGATGTTGATGATCTGGCTCCTCATATTCATCCTCAAAATCATAGTCTTCATATTGACAGAAAACGGTAGCAGCCCAGAGGAGGTGAATGACTGATAGCTGGCTTAGAATCCCCATGTTGAAATTTGTATCTTGTATCCTGTTGATGAAGAGGAAAAATAAGTTTATTAGACAGTTATAAAGTAAATCACATATAAGTTTAATTTTTAAGCAGCAGCAATAAAATTAAGTACAATAATGCATAATTTCTTTTTTTGCAACACTGTCAGTGACATTATTAGCAAAACCAGGTTTTAATCTGTATCTTTCAAGAAAACAGCCATGAACAAATACACTATCCTTGAAGTAAGCACAAGTTTTCTTGTTTGCCTTCAGACAAGGAGCAGCTTTCTACCTGTGCTGTGCACTGTTTACTGAAAGGCACAACAACAGTTGGAAGTAGGAAAAAATTGCAGTCTTCATTCCTTTCTCACTTTAATTTATTACAGAGAAGTTGCAAAAGGTCTTTTTATATGGAGTGATTTAGTTGGGGGTTTGTATTGGACATTGGAGGTGTTGCATTCTTTCTAGTGTAATGGGTTAAGCATCAGCCTTTCAAGTCAGTTTTCAATGGGTACAGATGAAATTCCCAAGGAATGTTTCTTCCTCAGACCTTCGGAAACGTGTAGATAGCCTTATTAAACTCTGTCAAGATGAAAACTTTTTTTGCAAATGTATTAGTTGTTCTCACCATGAACTTGGACTGCACAAATGGTGTGTGGTTTGTATCACAGAATCATAGTTGTGTTGTTTGGAAGGGCCTTTGGGCAATCACTTTGTCCAGTCTGGTGCTCCAAGTGTTTCCATCTCCAACTGTAGATCAGATCAGCCTAGACTTTGCCTGGGTGAGCCTTGAAAATCTTCAAGGATGGAATTCCAGCACCTCTCTAAATAACCCAGGTTAGTGCTGTAATACGCTTCTTGTGAAGAAATTTGCTAGTCTTACTAAGCATCTAAGCCATGGCTTGTGTCTGTTGTCCTTGTTTTTAAACAAAGTCATTTTTGTTAAAAATGTATATAATTGACTAAGGTGAGGTAACTGCAGGACTGTTTCTATAAATAGAACAGTGAAACAGATCGCTTTGAAATATATTATTTTATGTAAAATAGAAATTTTCATGGCATTGGTGATTGCATGTTCTGTGGCATTTTATGTTATTTTGCCATTATTTTCTGTAAAACATAGCTGTATATCATGTAAAATGTTCATTGATAAAAAGTTTTCTTTATAAACTTCCTGTGCTTCTGTAATTATGTTTTTTATAGATGTGAACTAATTTACCTTCAAAGTACCCTTCTGAGGTGAAATACTGATGTAGTGAAAACCAAATAATTTTGCGTGTCAAATTTCTGATACGTCAAAGCCAGAGTAACATTTTAGAGCACTTCATGCAGTCAGAGGAACCCTATTATTTGGCAGAATTAGAGTTGTGAATCATGTCAAGCTGTTCAGCTTAAACAACAGAAGAGTGAAAATGTAACCTTGCAGGTCAAAGCACATAAATCATGGAAAAATGTAAGAGACTTTGCTCAGTATAGTGTGGGAACCCTGAGGCAGAGGAAAGCAGATATTCTGAGTTTTGGGTTTTTTTTTATGATTGATGAGGGGACTTCTTATAATCAGGGGACTCTTTTTTTTTTTTCTTTCCTTTTTTTTTTCCTTGATGCTTTTAATACTTTTTACGGACCAATTAATTGGTAACAAAGGAGATGAGACTTACAAATGCTAATTCCCTATGCTTCATATTGGTGATTAATTCCTAATGCATGATGTATTCTACAAATTGTATGTGAGAGAGAGAGAACCCTAAGGAAACAACTACTAACAATCATGGAATTTAATGCCTCCATGTAATCTTCCTGTGTTGCATACAGCCCGTGTGTGACGATGGCGAGGTGAAATCTTTCGTGCTATTGTCTAACTTGCATTTTTAACTTTGTATCGTTTGTGTTTGAATGGTTCTTTAATCAAGCATAACTGATTAAAATCTTAAAACCAGATTTGGATGGAGTCACTTGTTTGCAACCCCACTGTAGGTTGGTCTTCAGCAAAGTCAACATCTCCGCAACCCTACAGCATCATCAGCTGTCTGAGCTAATTCAAGTAAATGGCACAAATATATTCTGGGTTTTGATTCCTGTTACTGCCTCTCTGTTTCAGTCCAGAACTTTAGCTTCACCTTCTGGTTCAATTCTGGCAGCACTTCTACTAGGTGTTACAAAATTTCCAAACAATAATTTTGGTTCTCAGTGCCACAATAATCCTTAGAAACCAGGAGGAACAACTTGGGAAAGTTCTGCTTAGTTTGAGGAAAAAGCTTACTTACGCCTTCATGCAATTGATCTACTTGCCATGTAGACAATGTGAAGAGAACTATCATCACCTCAGATGGAATGATAAGTAATAGGTACCAAAGTCTCTCACTGCCTTTATATAGAGAGAGGAGCTGGTGGGGAATTTTTTATACTTTAGCTGTAGCTGGGTGTATTTTTGGTAAAATAGCAACTGTCCTGCCGGGCCTACAGGTTATGTCTCAAAACACTGAGATACTAACAATTCTGCATCAAATATTTCTAAAACTTAACTAGCTTTAAAACAAAGAATGTTTTAAAGGTGAATCTTGATAAGTGAGGAAGCAAGTGAGATGCACACAATATGATTAACTGCAAGCTTCACAAAGTAGAAAGAAACCAGAAAATTTTACAAGCATGATTCTCTACCATCTCTCATAAATTCAAAGCTTAGTATTTGTAAACAGTTTACTAGCTGAAAGCTAATAATTATATAACATGCATGAATCAACTCATAATTGCAAAAAGGAACACAATCGGTTCATTTTATTCCTGTTTACCAAGAAAACTTACTTTTGGAAGTCCGTGAAGCTCAAGTTGTTGAGGGCAGCAAGTTATTGTGCTGGTGAAATCATCTGAGGAATAGCCTAACACAGCTGGAGGAACAAAAGATCTCTCTAAGCCATATTTTGTGGTGAGGAGGCTTGTGGGAAGGCAAAGCGAAATAACAGCCTTAGCCCCTCTTCTGATTTGCCAGGGAAAAAAAAAAAGTCTTGTGCCACATCATCAGTTACTGTGAATGCTGTGTCATTAGTCTGTAAAGTGATTTCTGCTCTTGTTAAAATCACTTAAATTATTTGCAAGACTCTTTCAGTGTTACCAGTTCCCATTAGAAAAAAATGAGAGGGTAAGACTTCAAAAAGTATTTCAGAGGTTGTTAGTTCATAGTGAGATTTCAACTACAGTGATTCAGTTACTCAAAGGATTTGTCCTCTGGAGAACGAAGTTAAGAAACAGTAAAAAAATTTACCTCATCAAGATTGAGGGAAAGCATGTGCTGTAGTAAAGCTCTTCTGAACATCTTCCATTTTATACTTTTTTCCCCTCCATAATCCATATTTCCAATTTCCTTCCTGCAAAATAGTTGTGCTATACAGTGCTGTTGGTATGGTGTCATACTTCTCAGTGTTGCTTTAAAGTTATGGTTTGAGATTCCCAGTAAATTTCCAACATGTTTTTGCTAAGTTGTATAGAAAGAGCATAAATCTTCCTATGAGAACGACAAGTATGACATTAGATATAAACTATTTACTGAAGAAAAATATTTTTCATAGCTTTTAAGAGGGAGGAAAAAAAGGCATGGTTCTCTGCTTTTGCTGCTATATGGTACTTAAATAGCTGTCATAAATTCAAAAAATGGAGACTTTTTTTGTTGAAGTGAAATGCTGTTCTGGATTAATTGTAGGATTTATCAAAAGCATTTAATTTTGCTTTTAGTTTGGTAAAAGAGTAACATTATTTCAAAATATATTCACAAGGGAGAATCTGGTTCTTAAAGAAATTATAAGTACCTTAGAGGTACCATATTTGAGAAAATAATACAATATTAAGCTTTACTTTTTTTTGTCTTTGATCCTCCTGAAGCTGATGATTTGCTTGACCTTTTGAAGTTTCCTTTGTACCACTGATGACAAGAACATTGTTTAAGAAGATAAATCATGCATGTTTCTAACATTTGGGATATAAAAAAAAGTACCAGAAATCAAGATCAAAATAATATCCTGGGAGTTGGCAATACTGGAACTAGAGTAAAGCAGTCATATATTTATGTAAAGAATCCAGAATACAAGGGAGAGGTTGAAAGAGTAAAATTAAAACTACGTAGTCCTTTTTTAACAGTACTGTCAATAGTTGAAGAGCTACATTGTGCCCCTAAACCCAAATAATACTAAACAACAAAAGTAATTGATTTTTAAAATAATTAGAATATATCCATAATGGTGAATGAAAAAAACCCCACTAAGTTTGTTCTGCCAGTTAGTAAAATGTTATTTATTGCTACAAAGTTTTGGGTTTTTTAAGCACAACACAAAGAACATGGTGCAAATTTTTGGATATATTAACAGTTCTAAATAAAACACATGCAAAAATTAAAAATATTTTCTCTAAAGATAAGAATTGCACCAAATTAGAATTTGAATTTCATACCTGATATTTTTCTATCGTTTTCTACCACTGATGGTGTTCCAAATCCTGTTAAGCTATCAGAAGACTTAAAATCTCATAATGCATTTAAAAATCCATGGTGGCAGGGCAAAGTCTGTCCTTTTGAAAAACTGTAGCAAAGTTCTTGATTTAAAGCATGTTGAGCTGCGGAATATGATGCAGATCTAGCCATGGGATATATTAAGACTCAATTCCTTTTTTTATTGCATGAGCTGTCCTGGATGCAAACAAGTCTATACTTTGTGATCTTGGTCAAGTGGTGTGGTTTGATCTTCTCTTAGTTTTGGTTTGAGGTGTGGTACAAATTTCCTTACAAGGAGGATAACGAGAGGATTAAATTTAACATCATTCATGTAAGAATTCTTGTTTCAAAGGCTATGACAAATCTATTAAGTTTTCCATGTGTTTTGGTTTTCAGTTTAAAAAAAAAAGTTTCATAAGGACTTATTTTTACTACTGATTTTGTAAATTTTTTTTCATCATTTCATTTATGGAGTCATGATGCAAAGTGAGACGTATATCAAGTCAGAAGTCAGGGTTGGCTTGAAGCTGATTTATTTTCTGAAGCCAAACTTGGATGGATCCTTTTTGTAAATTAAAATGTTTGAAATTTTGTCGTCTTCATAAACTGCATTCAACTTATGAGACTTGTTAGCTTTTTCAACTATGGTTCTGAACCAAAGGCTTAAGAAAGTAGGCCATTCTAATATTTTGTGACTTTATGTTTGTTTAGCTAGTTGAGTAAACTTTAAAAATTTGAAATTTCCAAATTTTAGCCAAAATATTCATAGAATAAGTAGAGAAGATAACCAGTGGCACTGAGGTGAGTGGGATTGGCTCTGATAAAAGAAGGAATAAAGTATACTGCTTGGGCTTTTGCCTGTATTTCCCATTTTACTATAAAAGATTCTTATGTTTCTTTGGAGTTTTTCCACACTCCAACTTACTATGGTCCATATGAAGCCTGGAGAAAGGAAATAGAAGGTGCATATTGCTCATAGAGGATTAAAGAGACTCAAATGAAGGTAAGCTCTGTAAGTTAGAACTGAGAACTGTCTTGGGAGCAAAATCTTGTTAGAATTAGAAAGGTCTTCAGCTAAGATCTGTCCTTTCTATCAGATGTCTGAAGAAAAGCCTCAAGATGAAAATTTTATAATCCTTGGTTGACAACTTTGAAAGTATTCTGTGGGTTTAGATGAGAACTGGTGATGTTAGTTTGTTACTCTGATTGCACAGTAGAAGAGGGAATGCCTGATCAAATATAATGAGGAAGTTTGAATGTTATAATTTGGTTCCCCGTAAAGCCTGTGGGTTTCAGAAGTAAGAAACAGCCTTAGGCATATATCATCTGGACTGGGCTGCAATTCAAAGTCAGATTGTAGGCACACAAAATACAGATATAAAACTCTTTGCATCTTAGTTTCTAGTTCTTAACTGGCAATCCACAAACGCTGTCAGCAGACCACCTGCACAGTCACCTGTGTGACTCTCGTATATGATCTGCAACAGCACTTCTTATTTGTGCTTACCATCAACAAAAGTAATTGATTATCAAGACTGTAGTGTCTGCTGAATTTATTTATTCTGTGCCGGAACTAATCTGAAAATTCAGATACTGAAGTGTAGAGCTCACAGGAAATCAAGATGCTGAATTGCTTGATCTTGCAGCGCCTCCAGCCCAGCAAGAGCCCAGAGTACTCTGTTAGTAATAGTCCTTACAAACTTGTTTTTCTGCTCTTCAGTGGAAAGTCTCCGTTCTAGGAGCGTGTCCCTGTGCGAATATGCATTTTTAAAGGTCATGGAAAAGGGCCCATCAAATCATATCAACAATCCTGCAGAGCTGAGACAAGACCCAGTCTGTTTAAAAAAGGAAAGGAAGGCAGAGCTGTGCCCTGTGCGGGGCTCACCGTTGCCCCTGACCTGAACCTTGCTGTGTGGTCTCTACTTATTTCCCATGTAGTAGGTGGTATTACAAGATCAAAGCTCTGGCAACCCTCGTTTTAAGCAGGCAGTCTTAAATGTGTTGCTTTGTTTTGCTAGGAGCTACTAGGAAGAACATGTTGAGCAACTGAAAACAGTTGAGTTTACAAAACTAAATTTGAAAAGTAATTCCGAAGATCTGTTAGACTGTAGTTTTTGCGTGTATAGATCCAGTGGTTCTCTTAACTAACTTTCTTCATTGGCTCTTCTAGTCAAAGGCAGGTTGTGGTTCTTGTTTGGTTTTTATCAGTCTGTTATAACTTGAGTATGCATGCTACAACCATGAATTTAAAGAGGAAATTAAGTATGATTTTGTGCAGGTTGCTTCTTGCTGGGAAAGCGTTCTAAGCATCCACTTTAACTTCATTCCTTGAGTCTATTCCAAAGCAGGCACTTCTACTCATTTATTTCAAACCTAAGCTGATAGATGCCTAAAAGAGATAATGTGAGTTCTACCCTATCTTAATAATTTACATTAAAACTTTATTCATTAGCTTGGGTTTTTTTTGTTCATTGCCGTGGACTTCATGCATTTTGTTAAAAGAACTAGAAAACATGCCTGCAACTTCAGACTGTTCCCATGTTAGTATCCAATCTGCAAATCATGTGTTTATAGCTAAAAAAAAGGCTTTTCCTTCTTGAGGCACTTTCAGACAAGGATAAGGAGTAGTTGTCTAAGTTACCTGCCAAAGAATTCCTGAATGATCATGCATGGGAAAATGTTCAACATTAACAGAAATTTTCCCTTTGTACGTGATGGAAAGTGCTTCCCATTTACTCTTTTGAGTGTGTGTAGGAATGAAGGTCCTGCCTTGTTTTTACAATGACTATAGAATGTCTTTTCGTGGTAGATGTATTTCTTTTAATATTTCCAGCAAAATAGATATTTACAACTATCCTGCCTTGTGGTGCAGAGGATTTTGCCAGGCAGCCTTTCAGCTCTCTCCAATAGTCTAGAAACTGCAGGTAATCCTTAAACTGGTTCTTAATTTTTATTACCCCTCTTTCTTCTAAAGAATAAATCCTCTCATTTTAGCACAAGACCCTGTAACACTGGTATTGCGGCTGGCATTACGTTTATTGCCTGTAGTACTTTTTTTTTCTGTGACTTGGAAACTTTCATACAAATACCAAGTATTATTTGTATGTCATTCATCTGAACCCCAGCGTATTGTCTTATAAGGAAAGATATAGTCTCTCTACCCTTTATTTCTTTCAGTTACTCTGTACTTTTATCTCCATTTTGTTTGGATTTGCTTTAAATTGTATTCATGCTGCTTTAGGAGAGATACTTGTCCACGTACCTATATTCTGCCTGACATTTGAAGTGTTTCTCTACTGTTTGAATAATTTGTGAGTCACAGCTGCTTCTTGGCAAAGCTGAGACAGGGACTCATAGTTATTTTATCCAAGCACTCTGTGGCAGGAAGTCTTCTGTTTCTTCTATCATTAGCCAGTCTGAGATTCTTGAAAGGCCTTATGGCTGCTTCTCCTGTGGACCCGAACATGGTTCACACCTAAACCATTCATGTTATTGGCCATCTCTTTAGGGAGGATGAGTTGCTCTAGATATCAGACATAGATCTTACACAGTAATCAAGCAAGTGTCCTTGTTGCCTTGTGTCATGCTTCTGACATCTGACTCTTGCCTTGTCCTATCATTTTTTGAGAGTGGAGGTAATGCCTGCAACTATTTGTAGTCAAAATATAAACATCTGTAATGCTTTCTTTTTAAAAAATAAATTTAAAAAATATATCTAACTGAGTGTTAGTCAGGGGATGGCATGAAACCAGTGCTTTGAGTGATTAGATTGAACTCTATCAGAATCGAGCCAATAGTAGTAGCTGCCTTTAAAAATATTAATATTCTATATGACTGCAGGGTGGCTTTCCAAAACTCCCTTTGCATCTTTGCCAGACACTGGGCTTATTGCTGAAACTTCTAAATAAGTCTGTATATTATGAAAGCAGTCGCAGAGACGTGACTGTTATAATTGCTTAGAGCTGCTAATGGGTGAACTAGATGCTAGGTTTACCCACAATGGAACGTTTGAGTGGAAGGGTACTCTTTAAAAAAGACAGAAGAGTTACTTTATGAAGCAATTGCACATCTAACAGATGTCTTTTCCATGCTCGCATTTTCTCCTCTTCTCAGGTTCCTGTGCATTCTGATTTTGGGAGGGAACTGTTAAAGTGGGAAGCATGTGTTATCCTTTCTGTTATAAGCAAAGCAGCAGCAGTATGCGCCTATAGTACACAGGTACTGCTAAGGCAAAGCATTCCTGAAACAGCAATAATGAAATATTTTTAATTAGCATGGTAAGAAACCTTTTAACTTTTTTTTTAATGTTCACTGTGTTTATAGCTTTATCATAAATAATGATACAAGGTTTTTATAAAGACTACCGTTATAAAGACTACTTCTATAACTACTGTTTTTCTCCCATCTATTAGATGGAATCAGTAAGAAGAATGTTGAAGATTAGTTTTAGATGAGACTTAGTTTTTGCTTTTCTGAAATAGAAGATTGTGGGTTTGACTCTTATTATAGACATTCATTCTAAATGCACTTTAATTAGCTTTGAACAGCAATATTAATTGTTCTAGGAAGACCTTATCATCAAGAGATTTATTTTTCAGTAAGCGCCAAAATATCAAGGGTTTCTATTACCAACGCATAATTTCCTACATATTTCACCTTGATTGTGGTCTCAAGGAGAAGAGATATTGGCCTGTTGACTTCATACTCAATTGCTCTGGTTTGTGTTCTGAAAAGTTTATTGCTATATTGTGTAAGTAAATGCTGATTGGTAACTGTGATCCTGACATGACAAATAACGCATCTCTTGCCATGCTTCTTAAGAAAGTAGTTTGTAGGGTCTGGCTATTGACAGTGATAGTTGGAGGTTTGAAGCATGTTTTCTTCTGCAAAGCATTGCAACAGACTTTATCTTCATATCAGGTGTGCCAAAATTACAGGCCGCTATATAGGAGCATAGTTTGTCAGGTACGACATAAAACTGTTAACTTTACTACCCAATTTAGGTAATGACTGCATGGAACCTAGCTTCTAAATGTACTCCAATTCTGTCATCTCAAAATTTGTAATAATATGTGGAAATTCTGCTGGTCGTCCCCCATAGGGACAGCAATAGGCAGTTAGTGAATATGGGGACAAAGTATTATACTGTTTTACTGACATTTGCTTACTACTTCTGTATTTTTGAAAGTTATTTGAGTTTCTGTTTCTATTTTAGTTATTTTATAAATGGAATTAAATAAAAGTTCTTTGCCCTGTGAAAACTAGTATTTGAAGAAATAGAAAATATTGGAAATAATAATTTACAAGAGGGTAACATCTAAATGGAAATTGTACGTATTAACATAAAATATAAATGAAAAATATGCATTCCAAAAATCAAAGTAAGCTTTCATGAAATTGCTAATTTCTTGCTGTTATTTTTTTTTCTTGAGCAAGTAATAGTTATGCTGTATGACAGTATTGCTGCTGGAGAAATGAGTAGACGGTTCCTTTTATTATTCTTGCAGAGCACTAGGTTATTATATCACCTCCTGAATCTGAGCATCTACTCATCAGGTTAATACATAAGTGGCTTCTTCATTTTCTTCATGCTAAAAAATTGGGTCCTATTACTCACCTGTGAGTCTTTTAATCTGTTCCTTATTTCATCTGTAGAATAGAAAGAAGGTAGAAGAAGAATATTGTGATATCTGGATGTTCTTCTTGGTGCCCTAAGTAGGATATAAATTTTGGTAAAATAATATCTTTTAGAATGGCAGAGCAATTTTCTTTTCCCAAATGAGAAACAAAGGAGTTAAGGTATTCTGTGAACAGTGTTTCTGGAAAAAAAATATTTTTATTGGTCTTTATATCTAAAAAGCACTTGGAAATAATACGGGCTGAACAGTTAAGAAGCAAGTGCATGCTTGTGTTGGTAAGTTGCTCCCTCTCTATCCCTCAGGAGTTTTTACATCCTTTGGCAACCGGTCAACTAGAGGTTTTTTTCCATGCTTAACAGAGAACGTAACTTCTTAACAGTTACTGCAAATGTAATTGTGAAGAAAGAATATTAATTTCAATGTTGCTCCCCTTGACTCTGATAGAAACACTTGCACAGGTGATGGCTAGTACATGCATAATGACACCGGTGTGTGGAACATACTGCACAAGATGCGTGATGGTCTGTATGTATATGCAGCTGGTCTATATATATGCATCCAGGCTCATTATATTTACTACTTATGCACAGGGAGTTTGTGGCAAGACTTAGCTGTGTGTGGAAACGTGTGGGATTCTCATCAAAACTGCATCCACAGTGCTGGTGTTCCAGAAACCTCATGGTCTTCAAATTTCTCCTGGACAAGAATTTGACACAAAAAAAAGTATTGATGCATAGGAAAAGCTGGCTGTATGCTATTCCCACTGCAATCATAGCAGCATAATGGTTAAATCCAGAATTGCATTGTTCAGTTGAGTAGAACCGTTCATATTTTATATGAAAAACTGCAACAAGTCTGTCTGTTGGCAGTATGTTATGTTGAGCTAATCTTTTATTGGCTAACATAAGCTTTGAGAAACATCCCAACTTGTTTCAAATTATTGATTAGTTTTGGGAATATCTTAAATATTGTGAAAGCCTTTCTGTTTATTTTATGCTTCATACTGTCTTCCATCTCAGGTGATTGATTGAGTATGCAGGCAAAATCTTACATTTATCTTACCAGATAATTTTAGACAGTGGTATGTGATACGTGGCATTTGGGATTCGAGTCAGATTTTCATTTACTCCAGGGCTCTTCCATATGGTTCCCATTAGCAGCTTTGTTCTCAAATCTCTAGTCTCCCCAGAAAGGAGGAAAAAAAAAATCCCAAGAAACAATCTTAAATTCTAAACATAGAGAAGAAAAAAAAAAATCGTGATTTCATTATTTTTTAGTGTACCATTGCTTTTATTGTCATCCTGGTGTTAAATTCTGATCAAAATACAATGGAGATATTAATGTTTCTTTTGTGGTATACATTAGTTTTACTGGATGAGTAGTGCAATATTTTAAGCAAGAATCTGCTCTTAAGACTGTGAAATAGTGATGTTTGGTGGTATTCCTAATATTTTCATTTGAGTTTCCTGATTTAATTTGAAATCAATTGGGAAAAAAAGCTTATGTTACTAATTTTATTGCTTGTTAACCTGCCATTAAAAGACCAAACACTTGTGAAGTAGATTGATTTATTTATTTATTTATTTATTTATTCATTTGTTGAAATCAAGGTAACATGGNATTTATTCATTTGTTGAAATCAAGGTAACATGGGAAAATAACTGGAAACTTTGAGGAATGGAGAGAACAAACTGATGTAGTTCAAACTTGTAAAGTTGAGATCTCTTGTTTTTATTCAACTTTACTGGGCCATCTTCTCTGAGATACTTGAATTTGCTCGAACAGATTTCAGTGAATGCACCTACTTGTAGCATTATTAGTGGTAAATATAAAAATATTACCTAGAAAGCTAGGCTGTGAAAGATTTAACTCTCTAGATTTAATGTAAACTTGAAGAGAAGCATCATAAGATTAGTAAATGGCCAACTATGTTTGAAAGAGGATGGTACATATTTTTCTGTTGGTACTTGCTGTCTTTGAGAGCAGAAATCAATTCT
The DNA here is from genome assembly GCA_013399435.1 of Arenaria interpres. Taxonomy (NCBI): domain Eukaryota; kingdom Metazoa; phylum Chordata; class Aves; order Charadriiformes; family Scolopacidae; genus Arenaria; species Arenaria interpres. Next base: position 27,329 of record VXAK01022339.1, read on the forward strand.
TAGGACATAGATAAATGCTTTTTGAAATTACGTTAAATGATTTAAAAGTTTCATAAGCATAACCTGTTTTAGGTAGCTGAACTATGTTACTGCTTTACCAAACCAATTTGAATGTTTAAAAATGTGAATCTATTAACTTATATACTCTTTTCTCCTGATTTAGTCTTGGATATTTGCCTCACTTCTGGGGAAATGCTGGTGCAGGAATTCTTGATTAGATACTTGCTGATGTGAAACTTTCTGGAAGCTTCTACTATGGTTATAATAGTCAAATGTTCATCTCCTGATTTCCGAAGATATGGAAACTTTTTGTCTTTGTTACTTATTTCATCCAGTATCTTTTGATCCTCATTGCCAATTATAACCAAATTTGACACAGGATAGAGGGAAATGTATAGGTACTTTCTACAAACTTGTGAAAAATAGCAACTGGGTAGAGGAATGGGCTCCAAAGAGGTACTTCAGCTGAGGAAAAGACATTTATAAATTCTCCTTCTAAGAGTAAGCAGCCAGATGGCAAGACGAAACAAGATGTTGACTAATCCCTTGGCATACTTTTAGCACTGTCACTTGGCAGCCAGACCAGCGGGAGCTGTGGAAGGCAGCTGTAGGAGAACATGCTGAGGTATTGGTGTGAGGTAGAGACAGGAAGAACCCGGGAGTTGTAAGGCTCAAATCCATCCATAGGAATCTAGGCTTCTGTAGCTTCCTTGTTCATGGAGTAATTTAGTGACAGCAACACTGGAAATGAAGACATTGCCCTTATCCTTCTAACACAGCCCAGGACAGTGGTAGCCTTCTTGCTGCAAGGGCACATTGTTGGCTCATGTTCAGCTTGTCCACCAGGACCACCAGGTCCTTCCCTGCAAAGCTGCTTTCCAGCTAGTCTAGTATTGACCAATGCTTGGGGTTATTGCTCCCCAACTGCAGGACTTTGCACTTCCCTTTGTTTAACTACATGAGGTTCCTGTTGGCCCATTTCTCCAGCCTGTTGAGATTGCTCTGGATGGCAGCTCAACACTCTGGCCTAACAGCTGCTCCATCCACTTTTGTGTCATCAGCAGACTTGCTGAGGGTAATCTGCCTTGTCATCCAGATCATTAAAGAAGATGTTGAACAGAATTGGAGCCCTTATTGACTCCCGGGGTACACCACTAGTTACTGGCCTCCAACTAGAATTCACTAGATAGCCCCCAGCTCTGCTGCCTGCCCTTCAGACTTCCACCTCTCTGTCTGCTCATCCAGCACATACTTCATTGTGCTTTTATGGTTTTGCAACTCTTTTTTCCTAAGGGCATGCAGTGATATCCAAGTAGCTGTGCTCTTTCTCTGTCCGTCTGTCCTTTTCTCTTTCCTATCACTTCTGAGCATAGTGGACACTTTTAGTCAGTTTGCCAGATGCACCGAATTCCTGCAGGTTTTATGTAAATTGACAGCTGGGCAGAGGAGGAAGAGACTGTTGGTACTGGGAAAAGGAAGAAAAATCAGCACTTCTACACCTTCTTTCACTTACTTAGCAACAAGAGAAGCTCCTACATGATCTGTGAGTTTCATACAGTAGTTGGCAGACAATAAAGTAGCTGGTTCTGAACCCATGCCTTCTAACCTATGAATATATTGCTGTGAAGGAAATAGAGGAAATAAGACACTGCACTGGGACCAGTATCATTAAGGATGTGAGGTGGAATGGGATTTTGTGATCCCATTGATCACAAATTGAGATTGAGGGTTGCATGATGTAGGCATCTTTACAAGACTGTTATTCATTGGATGTCTTGATTGCAAAACAAACTTACATCTCAAACCGAAGTGGTTTGATACTTCAAAATTTGGTTTTGTTTGTTTGACTTTTCAACATGCATATGAAATAAATCCTGTTTTATTGAATGTATATTTTGACTTACATGGTATGCACTTGCCATAGCTGATGGTGCAAGTTAAAATAGTGACTTGATAGTATTTTGTATTCTTTAAACTTTCAGTATCTTACTAGGTTTGCTGTTATTTGTCTGCCAATGTTGTGTAATTTCTGTGTTATTCTTTATATCGCTGTATTTTAAGGTACTGTATTAAGTAGGTTGATATTGGAGAAAGAGGCAGGGAGAAGAGTCAGTTATGGGCAAGTTAATGGTGCAGAGCAGGACATAGAACTCAGTCTTTAGAACTACTCAAATAGTACTTCAGTATTCAGATAGGCTACTCTGCTTAATCACTGTTTGTGAGGTTTACCGGGCTATTACTGTGCAGTAACAGGCTTTGCTTTTCTTTAGAATGACTTTTCCTTCTATTGGTAACAACAGGCTGCCATCCTCTGGTGAAATTTGTTAACTGTCTTGTAGGGACCCGACAGATTTTCAGAAGAGAGAAGCACATTAAATTTGGAAAGCTTAGACAGAATAAATATTAATTTTTTTTATTAATGTAATTACTTGTGCAAGGATTAAGTAGTAAGAGAAGACTCTTGGAAGGACTTATATCAAATCCCTCCTTCCTTTTTCCATAACATCTGTGGGGGTGTTTATTTCTTTACAATTTTTCTCCCTGTCTGCTGTTACTGAACTGCTTTGTTCTGTGGAAAGACCATTGAACACCAGTGTATTATCATTAGTTAGCTTTTATTCTGTTAATTTCATTGCTGTCCATATTCAGAAATCATTGCTGAAATGGTGTACATTTTATACATTTTGTGAAACTGTATTTTATATTGTAATGCCTGTATGTCGTTGTCACATCCACTTGAGTTTATGTTAAAGTGTGCTAAAGATATGTGTAAATTATTAGTTATCATTACCCACAAATCCTAGCTGAAGAGTGACATCTGAAAAGAGTGGAGTGTTGTTGAACATAGTTTTTCTTGTAGGTGACAGACATCCTATTAATTAATGTGATGTTGTATAAGAAATAACTGTCTTTTCCCTAAAAATAATTTACAGGAGACAGAATGAAGCATTTAATACTTACCTGCTTTAATGCAAAATTGCCAATGTAGTTTAAGTCACAGATGAAGTTTAAAAAACTTCCAAGCTAGCTGAATTTGCCTTGAAAATGATGAAAAGCTAAGAAGTTGATAAAATCCTTTAGATAGTATTTATTAAGTGTGAGGGTGGAAGCAGTATCTTCATAATACTGTTACAGTTTCTCCAATGAATGTTATATGTGTCCATGGATGCTGACTGTAGAAAGAGTTTCTCAGTCTGAATGCATGGCAAACATGAAAGAGGGAGAAGGCAAGAGTTTTTAAGGCTTTGGAAGGATAAGGCCAAGACTATGCAGTTTTCTACCTCTTAGGACTTCGCTACATTTTTACAAAGATTTCCCATTATATTGACTTCAACAATGGACCTAACATTTGATGAAAGTCTTACGAGAATACCTATAAAGAATTCTTAGGTTTAGAAAGTACTAGCCATGCTTTCTTGGGACTAGGACTACTCATGCCCCAAGAAAGTTTCAGATGAGGTCCAAGACTGAGGGACACTTTCTGGAGTCTGTACGGGGATCATTAACTATCCTCAGCCAAAACTCCTTGCCCTTGCGAACCAAAAAGCCCAGTGGCCGTTTTTCTTCCGTGTGCCTGGCAGTTAGTCACGGGAACATGGGCCATTTGAACAAAAGCAAGAGGGATTTAATATTTTCATGTGGCAACTTACCTGTCAACATTTGTTATGTTTGGAAATCTTATACAAAATGCAGTTACTAAGATTTACTGAGAATGTAGGTAATTGCTTCCAAGAGCTCCTTGCTGGTGAGCAGGTTGGTTGAACTGGCCAGCTTTGGGGTAGAGAGGGGGAGGCTAACAGAAGGAAGCAGAAGTAGTTCTACACTTACTCCATCTTCAGACCTTACTCCATCTTCTTAAATGTCTTAATCTTGGCAGATGCAGCGTTCATGTTATCCATTGCATAAGCTTCAATTAGATAAGGAATTGTTTGCTTTCTCTGTTATGTTGCTTTTTAGCTTTTTAACCCTTACCACTAAATTAACATAAAATAATATACTACATACATTACACTGTGAGTTTATTCTTTTAGTTAAGCTGCAGAATTTGAATCAGCTTTTCTGTTTATGTTGTCATTGCTGAATTGCTGTAACTAGTATAGCATGAGTGTTTAAGAATACATTTAAACTAGTGATATATAAATACAATGATTTTTGTGGTATCAGTTCTATTCCTTTTACTAGCATTTACTAGCACTTGCTCTTTGTTGTGATTTCAACGGAAGGTCTGATTAAAGTCCACCTTTATCCTACTTCAGGTGAAAACTGTTGACTTAGTGTTCTGCAAAGTAGATAGAAGGAAAAGTTCCAAATCTGTTATTTTTCATTCTTAACCTTCTTTAGGATGGAACTTCTTTTTGCTGTTATGTTGCTACCTGACCACTCTTTTCCACTAGAATTTCCTCAAATCTTTTTTGGGTCTTGATTACCCTCTAGTCATCTACAAATTTTCCTGCCTCATCTTTTTTCTGCCTTTCCTCTGTCTTTTCAACAGTAAATTTCATAAGCAGTGAACCTTTTGTGGAACATTAAGGACTTCGGTTTTTTAGCTGTTACTGTGTAAGAATGGGTATTAATACAAAATCTTCATTTCCTTCTTGGACAGTTAGTTGTCATGGCAATGCTTTGTCTCTCTGATATGGAGTTATGAGCTGTTTCTGACAGCGTGAGTCAGGGTAGCCCATCGTTAAGGGAAGGTTGGCATTTCCCAGAGGGAATGAATGTGCAGTTGGGCTGGTACCATGGAAGTAGTAGGTGCTTCTGCTTGAGTATGAATGTAAAGGTTTTGTGTGATGGTGATTTATTCTAGGGTGAGTAGTCTGTGTGGTGTGTTTTCCTTTATGTTACTAAGTGGTTTCATTCTTAGTTACTCGTTTCTGCCCATGCTCTTTTCAACGTTCTTCCATGCTCCACATAAGTCTTGTGGAGGTGGGTTAAAGAGTTGGTCGCTTCCCTCCGTAGCCTTGTCAGATTTGTTACTGTTGGATTTATTTAAAATACAACATATAGAGAGGCTCAAACTGGGAGTCTTTGCTGGGAATGCAGAGTTGCAGTAAAAGCTGGTATGCATTCCCTGTGTGAACTGTACATCAACATTCTGTCTTTCCTGTGAGTGTAGTAACTAATTCCCTAGTGGAAAAATCTACCGAAGGTGTTGCCTTTTTGCCTATATATACATCGGGCTTGTCTTCTAACACCAGTCTGTGTTTAGAGATCATAGCTATATCATCATGCACGAAGAGCTATGGCTAAAGAAGTCCATGATATAAACTAGGCCAGCTGATGAAGAATATACTCGCTTGCCACTGTTTTTAGTACCGATCACTGCTTTCCCCTTGTTGTTTGCTAGGAAATGCAATCCTTAGAAATATCTTCAGAAGCCAGGAATAGAAAGATGCTAGATCATCTGCAGACTTGTTTTGTTCAGTGTTTTATTTTATTTTTATTCTGCCTTGAAGTATTTTACAGAATTTCTGTTTGCAAAAGCTGTTCTTCGGTAAAAGCCTCCCCTGGCGCACTCTCCCTCCTCTCCCCATGTGGTTTTGAGTCTCAACAGCACGGTGGTGCTAACAAAATATTAAATACAAAGGGACCAAGCAGATGAAAAAAATCAGATGTTAGACCTGATGCTTATTGCTCAGTGTACTTACAGCGGTGATAGACAGGCTGAGAGACTGGGAATTGCTTGATTTCTATGTAGTATTTTCTTCTACTGCTAGTCTGTGTTATTGCCTGTAGCCGCTTCAAATAAAGCATTGAATTTTTAACTTTGTGAAGAACAGCAGTGATAAATGATCTGTGAGGTATGTAGTTTTGGAAAAAGGAAGAATAGAGACAATATCTAGAGAAGAGTCAGAAAGGTGTTTGGTTATAATGTCTGAATGTTTTGACATGAGCTATCACGTAAGCAACTATACAGACGCAAGTATTCTTTAAGCTTGTTTAATTTATTTTTAATCCCAATAGCAAATATACACTACATAGATATATAAAATATCCATTTTATACAGTACTGTCAGTATTGAGAATTCAATGAGCTGACCTACGTAAGAAGTCAGGGCAGTTAAGTTCCAGCTATCTGCTTGCATTCAGCAATTTTAAGGTACTTACATTAATGAGGGATTCTTAACCCGTGTGATGTCAAAATATAAAAGAGGAAAAAATTAAATGAAAAACACGATTACAGTTCTATAGATTAAAAAAATGTTTGTGCTGGCCTAAAGGGAGTTTAATAATAATTCCTATTAAGCTTGAAGATAATTCCTATTAAGCTTGAAGCATTATGATAAGTCTCGAATCCCACTTTTTAATGTTCAGAGTGCATCAAATTATATTGATAGCAAAACATTGCAGGACGTTTCCCTCTTAAAGTTGCAAGAAAAAACAGCAAAAACTTCTAAAGGTCTCTTGCATGTTAGTTCTTGATATGAAACCCTTCTGTATCTCATGTACTAGATTATAAAGAATATGTTCTAGTTTATAGACAAAAGACCTCACAATACTGTACCTCCTTCTTGCATCTTTGCTGATTATCAAAAATTGCACAAAAAATTGTCCTTGAAGTCTGATAATTCTTTTTTTGTGACTTTCCTTACAGCTTTTTGTGGTGGAGGAAAGGGTCCTTACTGTGGAAAAAGTCACTTCCACTTGATTTTTAGAGTGTATTTGAAAGAAGGAATATGTAAAAGCTATGTGATTTAAGTAAAGAATTTAACATCTCTAATAGGAAACATCAAATACAGTTTCCAGTTCCACTTTCAAAAGCCTTTCTGTAAGATATAAAGGCTTTTGTTTATTATTCAAATGTAGGTTGAACATTGTCAAATGATACAATGGATCCTACTAACACATTGTTTCTAATTAATTAGCTCTGAAATAGTAAATATTTTGTAAACTGGTTAAAGAGTGTAAAATTAGCATTTTTCTGCAAATTTCAAGTATTGTAGAACTGATTTGGACAGCTTGCATTTTGAAATAACCAACTTCAGTATCACTTGAGGAAATTTCCCAGTTGCACACTGTTTCTGGCTAAAATACAACGGAAGGTTGAAGGCTGAACCTCCCAGTACTTTACAGGATTATTGAAGAGGCTTATGCCACTGTACAACGCTTTCTTCTTTCTTCTTCCTGTTGGACAGAAATCGTTCACTCCCAATTTTGCAATGTGATTAGAGTGAAGGAACACCACCTGCAGCAATAAGAAACAGTAAGATTTAGTTAGTATGTAAATGGAAAAACATATCTCAACATTCATTGGCATGTAGATAACTGAGTTTTGCTATAAACTCAGTTGGATGCAGACTTTAATAGTAACAGGAATTAAAACTTTGTGTTTAATCCTAAAAAAATCTCCCTCCTCCCACAGCCTCTCTCTCTTTCAAGTTATATGGTATTTTATCGGTATGTTGTTAGAATAATTGGACTCTATTCTTAGGGAACATTCTCCTACAATGAAATTTTATATTCTCTTATAGTAAGAAATATAATGATGTGGTATTATATTATCCCCAATCCAAATTTTCAGTAATTTATTAAATTTTAAAAAGCAGTCTCTAGAAAAGTTGATATTGGGAGAGATTTGTTGGGTACGATAATAGGAACAGATCAGTCTGATGCTGATGTAGCTTAAATTAGCTTAAAAAAAAGGGCTTGTGATAGCAAAGTTTAGAATTTGTTAAT
>VXAK01022344.1:0-47546 GCA_013399435.1 Arenaria interpres
CCATCCTTTAGTCCTTCCTATGGCAAAATTTGAGAAAAGTTCTATAAGAGAGTATGACAGTATTTTTGTCTCCATAGATTGTAACACAAATGGAATATATTTCAATACTTTTCAATATAGTTATTTATGCCATGTCTTTTTTCAAAGTACTCTTCAAGAGTACCCAATTTTTATTTTATAAGCCCAGTTTGGTTTTGTTTGGGTTTTGGTTTGGTTTGGTTTATTTTGGTGTTTTTTTTCTTAAGAGTATTGGACCAACACGTGTGCAAATGTTCTATAATGTATGATATATTTCTTCTTTTGAGAAGTTATCCTACTTATTTTTTAACTAAATAATTTTTACCTATTATTTTATTAATGTTTCAGATAAACAGTGAAACATTAGAAGAAAGCCAGCTATCACAGCTTTTGCCACATACATACTTATTAAGGATTTACTTCTGAATTAAATTTATTAATGAAAAGGAAATTAATGACATAACCATCTAAATAAAATATTGAGCTGTTACCTCAAAATATAATATAGAATAAAGAATGAGGAAAAAAGATGCTAAGGTGTGTTTAAAGTTGCAGCTGTATGAAACAATGAAAGGAAATGTATTTTTCATCCCAATTTAATTGTAAATTTCTACAATGACAGACCACTTATTTTTGACAATATAATTCTTTTTGTTTTATTAAACAGCAAGAGCTCAATTTTCAATTTAAAGTGTAAATATTTTACCTTATTTTCTTTTAAAAGTGTGCATATTTATAATTACACCTACAGTACAATATTTTCTTACAACATAAAAATCACTGGATTTTGCTGACATACAATAAACTATTTCTGAGAAAGATTATTTGAAATATATTATTACAAAGTACAGCATCTCTGTGGTGTTACTTCAATCATATTGCCGTGGTATGGTAAGACTGAAGAGTAACTTCCATGATGGTGTTTCTGAAAAAAATACCTAATTCAGAGAATCTAATGCGTTGCTAATTCGCAACTGAAAATGAAGAAAAAAGACTGTCCACAACCTAAGATTAGATTAAGATATGTCATAACCCTATAAACTTTTAAATAGAATATATGAGTGATACCTCTGATTTTTTATAATTTAATTTCATTTTTGATATCTGCATTCACTGCAACCATGAGGTAATGAAAATAATTTCTTTTTTTTCCATATGAACAATGTATAAAATACATGTGTAAACTGTACTCCCTCCCTTCTAGGAAAAAGAGAGCTACTTATGAATTATGGTTTAAAAAACATTATAATATATGGCCCATAGTTTTCTATAAATATACAGATAAACAGAAGCACTGAGAATGTATACAGAAATATACATATCTACATCTTGCTATTTAAAGCATGTAATGCTAAGATTTGTATTTGAAAGTGGGATTATTACTAACACACAAACTTGAAGAAATACAGACAACATAGATGTTGAGACACATGAAAAATATGTAAGAAAATACAGCCTTCGTACAGCCTGTTCTTACAGCTTGTATTAACAAAAAGAATAATACTGAGAATTCCAGCAGAGTTTCTGAGTATCCACAGAACTTATTTCAAATAAACGGAATCCTGAAACTACTGATGATCTTGCCACCAAAACCAGTGTTCAGGTTGGTTTATACTCCATATAGTGTTAAGGGATATGGTTATTCTTGTGTCCTTTGCTACAGAACACTGCAATTTTTTTAGTAGCATGCTATGGGAATGATAAATATGTTTGTACAGACTCTTTTGTATATGGTTTAGCACTGAAACTCTAGTGAGGCACAGAAGCAGCAGCTCTGATAGAAGTTTAGTTGGTCATACCTTATTCAAAGATTTGATATGATCTTTCAATATATAGATATTCATCTCACAGAGCTGACTGTAATAGTATTGTTGTAAATATTTGTATCCATATGAATCCACACAAATTTTTCAAATACATAAATTTTACAAATAAGAAGAGGAGGTACAGTCCTTACCATATGAAGGTTGATAGTCTAATACCCAGTTAGCAATGACCTTCTTATTTTCTTCGCTTTGAAGAAGCTGATAGGATAACCATATGATTTTGGGGTTTTTTTTTAGTAACTGCATGCAGAGACCACAATGGTAGACTCATCTATGTTAATATGATACAAGTTTTGAAGCCATATCTTTTAAGACAAAGTATGAAAGCTGGGGTACCTAGGCAGTATCTTCTATTGTACACCAGGATAACCAGTAACTAGTACAACTAAGACAGCTCATTTATGCAAATTTACGAAGTCTCAATGAGATGAAAAATAATCCACTAGTTAAATCTTCCTGTGACAAACAAATTTAAAAGCCTTCCACTGTTACATACACCAACATCAGAACAGATCTGAAATAAAGCCCTGAAGTGTCTTCATGCAGTACAAAATAATGAAAAGGACTGCATGAATTGAACTGTAACACTAAGCTTATGTTCCAATTATTGCCTTAAAAGTTATACAGTTGCCTCTTTACTACAAGTAACACTTGATACAGCCCAGCTATTGACCCTAACAGTCCAGTTTTTGGACTTAACAATCACTATCTTCTTTAATTAAAAAAATCTAAATATGGAAGTTGAAAGTCCATCATCACCACTATAAATTAATTTACACCTCAATCCAATTTCAACCTCTTACTGACAAAACTTTAAAGTACATCATTAAAAGCAAAAAACTAGTCCTCAAGTGGGAATGGAATGTTCATCAAGAAACTAAACTCTTATGTTCTGAAGAGTTCAAAGTAGGAAAAAAGAGTGTCCAGTTGAATGAGTAGGCATAGAGAATGGAACTAAAAATCCTTGATTCCAAACACTGACTGCTCCTTTTCAGAAATTATTTATTATGTTTCAGTTTAATGTTGTTTTCAACTCTGTGGGACTAAACCGTTTCTTTGAGGGGCTTGGCAGTGTTGGAATTAAGTATCAACAGCCTTCCTACCCATGAAACTGAAACAAAAAACTGCCAGTTTATGTTGGAATAAGCCCAAGGACTGAGTACAATGTTGCTTATATGTCTCTCGGTGTGAAAAAGTATACAATGAAAGATGAAAAAAAAAAAAGATACACACAGTCTTCATAGTAGCTTAACTGTCAGATTGTTCAGGCTGGATAGGAGCTGAACACCTCAATCACATCTGCATTGTGGAAAAGCAGCTCTGAAATAGTCGTAAGAGAATCTACTCCAAACTAGGTAACAGCTTAGATTTCCCATTTCTCCAGTTATTTAATTCTAGGAGCTTAAGTTCTTTCTCTTTCTCTTCGTAGCATATTTCCCTCAAAACTTCGGATTATTCGAGTTGATATTTTCTAAATCATAACAATTATTCTTGTATGTAAAGCCAAGAAACATCTTTATTAGATTTAAAAAGTCCTAATAAGGCCAATGGAAAAAAGTTTACTCTCAACACAACTGTCAGTTTCTGAAACAAACAGGAACATCAATACCTTTCTTTACCTAATTACTGCAGCCAGATTGATTTTTCAGAAGGCAGACTATTATGTATGTGTGAGTACCATGACCTTTCAGATTTTATCAACAATATTCTTCATGTAAATTGATCCATCTTACGCCACTGGACCCAGGGATGCAGAACTGCCAAAGGCATTCCCTTCAACTTAGTCCCTTCTTAGACAATTCAGGACTGCAGATACCTTTACAGCTAGTAATCATAAAACCACAAGAGTGTAAATGTAGAGTAACCGATTAAACTTAATCAGTTCTAGACCATTAGACCTGGTAAAAGGTATTTTCACTCAACAGAGTGAACAGAAGACCGTTACAGTCATTTCTATTCGAAGGTAAGCAATCACCAGTGTTGACCTTCAACAGGATATAAAATTTGTTAATCGATGAGTTTATTAGAACAACCAACAATCACAAAACAATACTAAAAACTATATCATATTTAATCAGTCTGAAGACAAAAGGAACTTAATATTTTGGTGAATGAGATTAGACTGGGTGGAAACTAACCCTGTTCTCCTGTTTTGTAGCCTCTTAGCCACGCTCTAAGTCATGCAGTCATTTAATACTGAATGAGGAACATCAGGGCTCTAAGGGCATCCTATCCTTTATGAGATTTGGCTTCCTGGGCTCAGGGCCAATTTAGAGACAGTGTAGAGTAGTGCCCTGTTCCCCTTTTAGAAATAACCTTAAGTCAAGTTCTTCCAGACAGCTCTGCTGGAAACCACAAGCAAGGGCTGCTCCTCCTTGACTTGGGAACTTTAATGCTGAGGCTCTCCCATCAGCCTTGCTTGAGCTCCAGCTTCAGCTGCATCAGAATCACTATAGACTCGCTTGATGACCTGGACTTTCATCTGAACCTGCATGCCACCACCAGACCTACTCTGCTTTGCTTCCTCAGGTGCTGTGGGACTTGGGTACGGTCTCTCTCTGCCTCTCCTGGTCTTCAGCCCATGCTCAGCTCCTGGCTCCTCTTCCCTTAGGGAATGGGCACCCCTCTGACATATTGGGGTAGAGGTCAAGATACTGATTTTGACACTGATACCAAAATCATGGTAGTATAATGTCAGAGGAATTCCGAGTTCCAAATACTAATAGCCACAACATATCTACAACATTGGCAATAAAAGCAGTCTTCACAGACTAATTACCTGGTCAGTTACAAAGACCTCTTGCAAACACTACAACAATAGAAAAATATTTTCTAGACAGCTCTTGGAAAAAAATCTACAACCTTGCTCAGGCAGGGTATACAATAGTGTATTAAATCTAGTACACTATTTGGTACTAAAGAAATTAAATCTCCTTCCAACATGGTTGCCACTCATATGTATTACACATTGGCAATATGAAAATAACTCCTTAATAAGATGCAGGGCTTGAAGTAAGCAACCAAATAATGTCAACTATCTGAAAGAAGCACAAAAAAAGATCCAAACAGGAAAGTGAAACCAAAATGGAATGAATTGGTGAGTGAGAAAATTCGTGTGACACAAGCTGAAAGATACACAATACAGCCCAATACAATCACCCCAAATATCCCAATTAGACACTGGATAAACCAGCACTTATCTTGGTATCTAAGGGTTCCTGCTAAATGACTTGATTGATATTTCTGACTAGACAAAAGGAAAAATAACAATGAATATTATTTATTTTCCTTTGCAATCATGTTATCTGACAACACAGACTAAGAATGTCTTGAAGTTATTTAACAAGAACTTTTAACATCTCCAGATAGTCAACTATAATTTAACAAAGAGAGCAGCAATAGTAAATAACCTTCACTTACAAAAATAAGAAATGAAATAAATTACTTTGTTCCACAATGTTTCTGCATTAAGAAGGGGAGATGTTGGGTACAACACTGTCTTTTAAGAAACCACCTTTATCATCATCCAGTATTAAATAATGTTCTATTAAAAGCACATTAAAAAACAGGAAAAAAAAATTCTGATAAAGAAATAACTTTGGTTATCTTACATCAACTACTATTTTCCTTCCTTACAATTTTTCTGAAACGGAGAAAGACAGAGAGGTCGATATCCCTAATTTGAGAAAAGCAAAAGGAAGTGACAGGGTCAGACAAGAAGTGTTCAGCTCTATAAATCAATATTTATGCCATTTGGGGACTATCTGGCTCCAATATACACAAACAACAAGATTTTTTTTTCAGAAATATTTTGACAAAATTAATTTAGTAACAAAATAAAAGCTGTTATTTATGTTTCTTTGGCACAAGACTTAATTTTTATGCAATTCTTAAACCTTGGGGTGTTGTGGTTTGTTTTGTTTTGTTTTGTGTTGTTGTTTTTTTTTTAATAAGGCTCCAGTGAAGAAATATGTCCTCTGAAAAGCACAGAATTAAAAATGGTAGTATAATGAAAAGACAATCCTCTGTATCTAAGTTCAGCCAGAATTACAAGGACTGAGCAGCTCCAACACTAACTGAAATGAGCACAAAAGGCAAGTGTCAGACCAAAACCAGACTGCTTCCAGTTAGATTACTTTTTCCATATACTGGAATAAATAAAACAAAAATTAAAAAAAAAAAAAATAAGTAATGTTATGAGGCTTTACATGGAGACTTGGCTTCTACACAAACTTGGCTAAAAGGGTCAGAAAGTGAGAGGGCAGTTAAGGGAGAACTGAGCTCATGGTCTCCTCAATGAATATGATAACTCAAGATAACTATCCTGAAGGCAATGAGGTATGCATAGCACAGCAAGACAAAGCACCAGATATTCCAAGCATCTACCGCTTGCTGTTTAAAGAACTGAAATTTCCAAAGTTTATAAGAAATATCACAAAATACCATCCAAATCTATGAGTATGCATTCTTAAGAGGGATACTGAAGAACAATCCCTTACTCTCTTTTTCCAAGACTGTTAAAAGATGACAAAAACCTGAAGGCTGAATTAGCCTCTCATTGCTTTTAATATTTATTTTTCTTAGAAGGAATTTGTCAACAAGTGAAATTGAAAGTCTGCGACTTCAAAGAAGTCACAAGTTAATCAGAACTCATTTCAAGTATTCAGCAAATGTAAGAAGTACCTTGACAAGTGAGACAAGCTTACAGATATTCCACATAGGGCCAAAGTTACAAACTAACTGAAAAGATTAATCACTGAAACTGTCAGATTTGACAGGCTGAATTTAAAGGAATTAAACTTGAGCTGAGCATCAACACAGTTTTATGCATACGTCCCCCTTTACCAACTGACAACTTAATCATGAGACAAAAAAGCAAAAAAAAGGAAAAATCCTTAACTTCTATCTATATCATGAATGTAAAGAACATATTTCAGGAATTAATAAAATACTGTGTATGTGGGGAAACAGAATCAAAGAAGATCTGAATTTTATTTTTATCACATATTTTGGGAAGTACCCTGAAAACACATTCAAGTCTAAGAATAGGGCAGGAAAAAGTCAAATCAATTTCTCATACATATACTCTGGGGTGGAGTCTACTGTATTTATTTCACAAAGGGTATTATACAAAATATTGTATCACACGATATATTACAACTAGCTATTTCCAAAGGAGAGAAATAGAAAAAATCTTAAAAATCTTGCAGTCTTGTAAAGTCACAATAAGGGAGGTCAAGGAATGACTTGCAGAAGTTATAAAACTATTATTAATCCTTTTTCTAACAAAACAACAGCAAGAAACCTTATAGTCTGTTGACCATTACACATCAATATGAAAAATGAAGGAAATGAGACTTACTTGGCTTTTGTCTATATTCACATAGAAGCAGCATGGAAATAATCCTTTGCCTATACATTATATAGGGGCTATATCACAAGATCTGTCTCAAATTGAACATTGCCATGAAACAAGCAGATAAAATGGATTGGTAAATAACCCTGGGACCAGTTACCAGCCATTAAAGGATTCAGAAGGTCAAGAAAACAGCTAGCATGAGAACAATTTTTACAATGCTTCAGAATGGGACTAAAAAAAAACCAAACAACCTAGTACCTGTAACAGGAAAAATGACATTCTTAATTACAAATAACACGACACATGGACAAACATGATTATGTTGAAGAAGAAGCAAAACATTCTTGTGAAAGAAAACTTAGGTCTTACAAATCTATTTCAGTTTTCTGAATGAGTCAATAAATTGACTCTGGTGGGTCAGAGGTCTAGGCAGGCTTTCAAAAGGCATTTAACAAAGGCCTTCCACAATGCTTCCTATAGAAACTTAGCTGACTTGGAAAAAGAAAAGGCCCTCACGTGCCAGGATACTCAGTTATTAAATTAAGAAAAAATAAAGGAGAAGGGGCAAGAGAGGAATAAATTACCAGTTTTCATGCTGTAGGAAGATTAGATCAGTAGACACCCAAATGGAACCGTGCTTGGCTTTTGCCACAGGAAAAAAAACACATCAGAATTATTTAGGAAGCTAGGTAAATACAAACATAAACAAAGGAGGTTAAAAGTAGTAAAGGCCTTCAATACTTAGTGATGAAAAAAGAAAAAAATAGAAAGTAATGAAAAACAAAACCCAGTTCTGATTCTACTGATGGAGATGCAGCTCCGAGTTTACTATTATTGCTCAAAATGAGGTCTTGTAGTTCTAAAAGGTACACTTATTCAAAAATATCCACTTTTTATTTTTATAAGATATTGTGCAATAGCAGTAAAAAAGTAAAGAGAAGATTAAGAATTATTAGGAAAAACATATTAAGCATAACAGAAAATAAAATTATTGCAGTCATACATCAACGTCTTCAATAATATACTTGTATCCATAAAAATTAGACTTATATGGTGACACTGCAAAATTGCAAAGACCTTTTAACTACAGCGGAGTAACTAGTTTCTGATGTGTCAGTAAACCATCATCAAATATCTCATTTTGTAATTAGGAGGAAGAAATACCTCTTTCACATGTTTTGTCTATGGAAAAGGAGAGAGTAGATATTGTCCCTCTATTTTAAAAATACAACAAAAAGAAATCTCATTGAAGTTGCTATCATAAAAATTATTTTTTTGCCTATGAAATGTGAGGAATACATCTACGTCTAACATTGCTGAGGGATGACCTTGGCTGGATTCCACATGCCCACCCAGCTGCTTTTTCACCCCCTCTCCTGTACAGCTTAAGGAGAGAAAATAAGATGGCTTACTACGAGATAAATTACCCTTGCAAGAAAAATAGACTTGACTTGAGGAAAATTACATTTATTGCCAATTAAAAATAGAGTAGGATGGTGAGAAACAAAGATGAAAATAAAAACATCTTCCTTCCCTCTCATTCTTCTTCACAGGTTCAACCTCACTGCTTTACTCCTTATTCCTCTACCTCCTCCCTCTATGCACAGATGGGGAATGATGGGTTATGGGTCACTCCATAACAACTCCTCTCTGCTTCTCCTTCCTCCTCACACTGTTCCCCTGCTCCAGATGTGGGTCCCTCCCATGGGATACTCCTCCATTAACTACTCCAGTGTAGATTCTTCCCACATGCCATAGCTCTTCAAGAATCCATCCAGAATGGGTCCTTTTCATGGGGCAAGTCTTCCAGGAACAGACTGCTCCAGTGTACATCCCCTGCCATGGGCTGCAACTCCTGCCAGGAGCCTGCTCCTGATGTGCTCTCCACAGTCTGCACCTTCCTTCAGGGCATATCCATTTGCTCTGGTGTGGGGTCATCCATGGGTTGCAATACAGATGTTTGCTCCACCATGGTCCTCCATGGGCTGCAGAGGGACAATCTGCTTCACCATGCTCTTCTCCATGGGCTACAGAGTGCCTGGAGCACCTTAACACCTCCTTCTTCTCTGGCCTTCGTGTCTGCAGGGTTGTTTTTTTCTCACATTTTTTCCTCAGTCCTCCCTATCACACACTGCTGCTCACCTTTATTGCTGTATCTTAAACGTGTTTTCACCAGCACCATTGATGTGCTCAGCTTTTGCTGGCAGTGGGCTCCTTTTGGAGCCCATTGGAACTGCTTGTGCCTGGTATAAGGCAGCTCTTCTCACAGAAGCCACTCCTGCAGCAACCCTGCTACCAAAATCTTTCTTTGCAAACCCAATACAAAAGATTTTTCAAGTTATTTGCATAAAAAATATAGTGCTTCCTACTTTTCAAAAATCAAACTTATGATATTCACGATTTAAAAGCCATCTTGCTAGATATTGTTAAGCTAAACTGGTTTAATCTTAAAAAATATGTGTTGTCCATCATTCCATCTTTAAAATCTATGGATTTTTTTTTTTTTTCTAACAACATTATAACTGTATCATATTAAATATGGAAATTAAATTTTTAAAAAATAATTAGTTTGTGCATCCACAAGCTTCACAGTTCAGCATTCTTTACTTAGATTCTGCACAAGTCCACTACAAAACATATTCAATTAATCAAATGTTTAATAAGCAGATATTTACCATATAAATTAGAGATAATACAAAAACCCAACTATTATTCCCAAAAGTATTTTATAGGTTTGTTTTAGGTCATATTCACAGATGAAATAGAAAATATCTTTCAACAAACAGCGTGTTATGGGTATTGATCTATACCATCAATAGGGGTTGGTTGTTTTTTTTCTTTTTATCCCTTCCTAGATGAACCAGTTAGATCCACTTAATATTTGTTGCCATGCTATTTGTCAAATAATACAACTATTAATTTAAATGGTATTCTCCATTCCAAGAAGTACAGTCGATAAAACCACATAGTAACCATGTCTGATCTCAATTGTTTCATCAATTCTGCTCATCTTGTACAACAGAAGTAAACTTTTCAAGAATCGCATCTGGAAACATTTTAAACCAACGTACTGCAAGCTAAGAATAATAGTAAGAACTCACATTTTGTAAAAAGTATAATTAATATTAACTTCTATGTTCAGAATTTCAGTCTGCATGATTTACTACCATAAGTGGCAAGACTGCACAAATTCCATATTCTGTGGAGGTACACATATTAAAGAGCAAGATAATTGTCAATATGAAATCATTTAGACAAGGATGTTAGGAGTTCAAGTTGGTATTTTGATACCATGTTTAATCTTACTAAAACTGTTATTAAAAAGAAAAATGTTGCCATTTGTTTTTTTATACCCTTTAAAAGTATGAATCAGCCATACATTAATTAATAACACTGTATATTGTTCTAAACAACCACAATGGATCTCCCAAATCGTCTCACAAATACAGGTTTTGGAGAAGCTAGCTTGTTGGGCAACTGTGTTTTGCTCTGGATTTAGTTCCATAACACATTACCCGTATCCCTTGTGTCTAGTCATTCAGATTAAGATGCACAAAGATCTTCAGACAGCTGTGGTTTCAATCTTGCATATAATCCTGTTTGCTAACCTAAGCATGTAACCATTACTGATATTTTACAGAAATCATCCTTCTATGATCTTCTAACTCTGCACATAGCATGTTATTTTATCTGAATTCAAGCTACCATGCCAGAAAAAAAGGCTCCTGAATCAGAAGTCAAAGCCATTCTTGTCAGGTGTTAGAGTAAATTAGATAGAAACAGTCTCAGGAACCAGAAAGGTTCAACACTGACATTAGAATGTCCCTACAAATGAATAGACAGGTTCCATCTAAGATACAAATTAAGTTAGGTTGGAATCCTTGAAAAAGCCACTCTCTCTCCTTCCTTTACACCTTTTTTTCATTTACTGGTTGCAGTAAGGTTAAAAAATTTGGTAATTAACTCTACAAACCACTCCTTCTCCACATATGGCTGGTCAGGTCTCCAATGCCATGACTGATTTGGAGATGAACTAATTGCTATAGTAATTTTTCTTATAAGGTTTTTTTATCTGAAAGATTTTTTCCTGCTGTGGATAGAGTTAATTGCAGCATTTAGGGTTGACCAGAGTTGTCCTTTCCTCTAATACTGTTGACCTTTTATTTTACTCACGTTGTCAATGGGTATTTGGTGTCACAGCAGACTGTTTATGGTGGTACCATTTGCTCTGCCTGCAGCCAGAGTCTAGGAACCTGGACACAGTGATCAAGTATGTTTAGGATACTATGGCAGGCACTGTCAAAGAGTCCTGGCTCGAAACATTGCTGCAAACTACTAGACTGCTAAGCCTTGTTGGTGATGCACCATAGGGCATAGTTCCAAGCCCAAAATGGAGAAACTACTCCTGCCACAGCAGGTTCCTCAATTCACAGCTCTAGAGGGAAAATGCTTCCATCAAAGTTATGCTGTTTCTCCCTGAGGCTGGGAAATTAAACAAAGTCCTACAACTGGGAAGGAAGAGTCCCTTGCAAAAACAGAGGGGTGATGTTTTTTCCAAAGTAGCTGTTGCTTGGAGACTGGCTGGGCATCAGTCTGCTGGTAGTGTGTAATTTCTTTTGCATAATTGTTGGGGTTTTTTCCTTCCTCCCCCCCTTCACTTATTAAACTGTCTTTATCTTAACACACAAGTTTTTTCTCAATTTTGCCCTTCCAATTCTCTCCCCCATCCTGCTGCTGGGGAGTAAATGAGGACTGGGTGGGAGCTTACCTGCCCCCTGGAGTCAACCCACCACAAACATGCTGCCCAGAGGTTGTGCGGTCCTGGATGTTTTTGAGACCCCATTGAACAAAGCCTTGATCAACCTGTTTTGACCTCAGAGCTGACCTTGTATTTAGCAGGTGGTTGGACTGAAGGTCTCCTGAAGTCTGTATCAGCCTGACTTATTCTGTAATACCATGTCTTGCAGTTCTTGTGAATCTGAGATAGAAACAGCTGCAAACAAATCAGTTCCCACCCCAGTCTTTGGGTGACAACTGTTACCATCGATCACATAGTTTCAGCTGACACTAAAATAAAATTTTAAATTTTGTCCTTTAAACTGATAATCAATAGTTTTGAAGAAAATCTTATCTTAAAATCCTCAGCTATGAGAAGGCAAACACTGCACTGACGTTTATGATAAGGAAACAGAGATGACTGGACTCCATTTCTGCCTTTTGACTTGGATAAAAAGTTGTGAAGTTGTGTCAGCATGAGGTGTGATACTAATAGGCAGAGCTGATGCTAACAAAGTTGATCACAGATGTCAAACATTCTATGCAAGTAGCATTTCAAAAAATAAACAAAAAACCCATCACAGCCATATAACTAAAAGATTTTAAATACAGTAACATGCCTTAGCAGAGGAGTATCTTTCTGGCCACATTTCTAACCTCAAATTACTTGCATTACAGAGAAATCATGAAAATGCTGATATGATATGGTATGATATAATGTGATATATGATATATGATATGATAAAATAAATGCTAGTAAAGGAAAATCTAAAATAGGTGTTTATTATGTAAGATATTTTACATATAAGGTAAGATATATGAATTGCGATTTGCTCTTCCTGAGCCATCACAGAAATATAGAAGAATCATACCATTACATTTAAAAGCAGACATGAAGTACAGAACCTCTCTCAATCTTTCCCAACGTAAATTATCTATTGTAACTATAACCCATATTTGGTCCTAGTTACTCAGACTTCCAATATTCATCAGTAAATGCACATAAATGACATTAAATTGTTTCTTATTTAGGCAAATAAGAACGTTACTGTTTATCACTGACCAAGTTGTAACATCAAATAGGTATAACATTAACTTATTGGTTGGGGGTTTGGTTTAGTTTTGTTTTGTTTTTTCTCTTACACAGCTTTCAGAGTGTCAATGAAAATGGGAGCCTTCTGGATTACTAATTAGTAGCACAGAAAACCATAAAATAAAGGAAATACCAATAACTAAGAGTCTCTGAGTAATTTATAACATCATTTTTAGAAGTACAATAAGGTTTAAAAGTTAATAGATCTGTAGAAGAATTAAAAATAAGAAATACAGCTCTTCCTTCAGTTCCCTTTCCTCAAAGAAAGGAGTCAATATTCAGCAAGAGAGAAATGATTTCTCACAGCTTTTTTTTTGCTTTGACCTTCATCAGGACTCTGTAGCTACCAAAGTTTACTTAATCTCTTCTGTTCCTCTCAGTCTAAATTTTTGCTCCTGAGTCTTGTCAGACTTGTCATTTCCCCCTGTTCATTTTAAAAATGAAAATATATTTCTTTCAGTTTCTGTACGCTACAGGACTTAAAAGTCACTGATTTCTAATTGTCCAGGTCTAAGATGCAGACAGGGCTGCTCTGTCTTGCACAACCCTTGTTTTAGGGACACATTTTGACATCATGAAATAATAATGGTTTTTGGGAACACTCCCCAAGTAATCAAACTAAGAAATACACATACCTTATTTTCAACCAGAAGCTTACTTTGTGCATTTTGATGATCACAACTCGATTCAGTTAGTGTTGCTTTATTTTTCATCTCCAGAAGTTCCCGGATTTCTTTTACCTGCAACTCCAATCTTCTGTTCTCTTCTTCCAAACTTTGCTTTTCTGCTTCAAGTCTCTTTCTCTTTCCCCATTCAGAGATATCCGCAAATAGCACTCTTTCCTGCTGGGAAAGGTTGAGGTGGGAGGAAGAACAACCGAAAGAGAGAAAAATAAAGAGAAATAATATGATTTATAAAACCTATTCTTTACTGGGTGAAGCTAATGACCTCACATCATTTTAGAAATTAGTCCAAGATACATGTTTTCCATGTTTCATAAAGTTAAGTACTTGAATTTTAAAAGAAAAAACCCAAAAGAATCAATTTCTCATTAACTGTACCTTTACAAAAGTAAAGCATAGGTAATGGTTTAATATAGTAATCAGTAACCAAATCTTATTTCTTTCCCTGCTATTATAGAACAATGGTATTAAAAAATAATAATATAAGAATTTGTTTTAAAGAACATTGAGATTGATTTTGGTCTGACAGTGTCAAAGCTCACTTTTTATTCCCCAAAAGATGAAAAATCAGCACTTTTTAAATTATAGTCTGTTTACACCTTAGGACTATAATTAACATGCATTAAACTGAAGAATTTCTCAGGAGTATCTTCAGTACTAGAAACCACTGTCCTAATTACCTGAGGAAGGATTTTTAGGTTTTCACACTACTCTCTTTCTTGATGTCACAATTAAAGGGAAAAATTATCTTTTACAGCCAATGTTGTAACATTAATTTAAGATAACCAAGCTTTCTGAATTTATTTATCTAATCCACATATAGGAGGAATTATATACATCAACAAGCTTGTTAATGTATGGGCATTTTATGAACTAAAGTTGCATCTATATACTAAAGTATAATCCTTGGAATAAATTGGAAAACAAAGACAAAAGATCTAAAATATTACAAGAAAATACTCTATTAACAAATTACTTAGAGACATAAATTCCATTTCTAAGCCAATTCACATACTGTCTGGCAATCACCAACAGTATGAAATTTAACAGGAGCAAGTGCCAGATTCTTTACCTGGGACAGGGCAATCCTGGTTATACACATGAAACTGGCGGATGAGAGGCTGGAGAGCCACCCAGATAAAGAGATCTCAAGGTTTGAGTTGATGTCGAGTATGAGTGAACAATGTGCCCTGGCAGCCAAAAGGGCTGTGTCTCTACATTGCACTGATGCAGCCCCACTTCAAGTACTGTGTACAGTTTTGGGCACCTCAATAAAAGAAGGGCATCAAGCTATCAAGAGTGTGTCCAGAGGAGGGCAACCAAGATTGTGAAACGTTTCAAGGGCAAGACTTCAGAATCTTTTGGAACCAACCAAAAGGCTTGGTTTGTTCAGTCTGGAGAACAGAAGACTGAGGGGTGACCACAGCCTACAACTTCCTCTAGGAGGGCAGCAGAGGGGGCAGGTGCTGATCTCCTCTCTCTGGTGACCAGCATTAGGACACGAGGAAATGGCACAAATTTGCATCAGGGGAAGTTCAGATTAGACATTAGGAAAGGGTTCTTCACTCTTCACTGACAGGGTGGTCAGTCACTGGAACAGGCTCCCCAGGGAGGTGGTCATGGCACCACACCCATCAGAGCTCAAGGAGTGTCTGGACAACACTCTTAATCATATGGTTTAGTTTTAGAAAGTCTTGTGAGGGGCAGGGAGTTCGGCTTGATGATCCTTATGGCTCCTTTCCAACTTGAGATATTCTATGATTCTTATAATTCTAAATACAGAGGTTAAGTACCAACTATTTCACTTAGAAAAGTCAATTTCCAAAGAAGTAAAAACTGAATGAATTATTTTTAAAGGCATTTTATTCTACACTTCCTCAAACCGTTCCTTCTCATCATACATTATTTGCTCCCCTTAACAAATATAACAACAGCAAGAACAACCAATGAACAACCTTCCAGACAGACACACTCCAGCAGAATTCTTAATACTTTGGCACTCTTAACATCATGGTACAGCATTGGAGGGTACTATTTGGAGAGAACTATGAAACAGTTCTTAAAACTAAAATGGGCCTTTTATCTAAGATTAGGCAAACTAGCAAGTTAAGGCAGAAAGGAACATATTCCTTTCTTACTCTATATCATATTGGCTGACTAACTGGGAATTAATTTTAACTTTTTAAACAATTATGCTATTCAGCAGTTGTCTTTATATTATGGACTTGTTCTTGTAGGAAAAGACTTTAAACAGCCACAAAACTACTAGTTTGGAGGGTAGTCCATCTGGGTCTAATACAACAGAATGAAAGGCCTATGCATTTTATACTCATGTTATCTCACAGCCTTTAGAGGTTATTTAACAAGCTAAATTTCTTAGAATGTGATACACATATGTACTGAGATTAAACAGGGAATAAAGGAAGAATAATTTTGCATTTTTGTTTTTGGTTTGATTTTTTTGGCATGGGCTACCCTCTGGTGATAGACTACATTATGTTAACTCCAATGCACAAGAAAATGTGAGATGCTCACATATTCCTAATGAGGTCTTTAAATTCTGTCCACTGAATTTCTGTACAAGAACTGGAAATGAAGGGATCACATACCTCTATTCAGAACTAAATCTTCTCCACCCTCACCCCCACCACAAAATATTCCCCCCCCGCCCCCCCAGATTGTGCAGCTTTATAGTTTATATATCATCTACTGAACTACAGTAGCAAACATCATATTTTTTCTAAATGAATATGTAGGCATAATGTCTTACAAGTACCCATGAAACACCTGGAACATAAGAAAGCCCTCTGTTCTTGCAGAGCATCTGCCAAAAGACAGGACTCAAATTCTAAGCCTGAAAGTTCACCTTTCACAGCGATGACACTAATCAATACCAATTCAGTTTTGGCAGACTTCAAGTAGGGAGAAATCACAAAGCCATCGAAGGTTGAATTTCAGTCAGGCAATTAAGCACAAGATGACTACCAAACCAAGATGTGATGTCAAAGGTAAATTTACTTATCTCTGTGTCTGTAAAATTTCTATTCAGTGTACCCAAGATACCTACAAGGTGCAATTATGATAAATTTAAATATCTAATATACCATATACCTAAATAACTCCATAATAAAGTCAGAAAAAAAATACTAACTTGTACAAAGTAATAAACAGGCAATTTTGTTATAAGTGATTTATTATAAATCATTGTCCAGGAAAGTATTAGAACCCATATTTTCTGAAATACTGATTTTCAGAGAGTTAGTAATCAGGGTTGATTGTTGTTCATTAGAGTTGTCCCAAACTATGCTTTATGCTTATTCCAAATAACACTTTTCATATAATACTCTCACTGGACGTATTTGCTCTGTTTTTCCTCTTTGGTAAAGAACAGGAAAAAAAAAAAGTGAAATGTCAGATCCCAAATTTCAGATTTCAATTCAGAATGCCAGCTTCACAAAGTCACCATGTGTAATTTTGTCACTCCTTGCTAAAAAGATCAACCTTTTCTTGAGTAGACAGAATTTGTCTCTCACACCTGTGCAATCACCAATCCCACTCACACCCCAGAACTCCTGTCAGAGCCCTTCCAGCTTCAGGAGTTCAGATGGCAGCACTCAAGTCCAGCTGGCTGATGTGAGCTGTTGTAAAGGGTTGGAAAACACCCAGACCAGAAGTCACTCCTTGCCTCAGGGCTGCTTTTAATCTGAATATTCCAGACCTCATCCTTGATGGAGCTGTGTTGCAAATATCTACATATTTGCCTTTAAAACAAACAGGAGAGGTCTGAATGAATGTAATATAGATCGCAGAAAACAGCTTTGATACTCTTATTTTTTTATGAGGAACACAGGTACTCCTGAACTGACTAGTGTCAACTTTGTATATGAACTTTTCAACATATTTTAATCTTGAATCAAATAAAATTAATTATGTCTGAAATTATATATATTTAACTCACTTAGTGGAAAACTGAAATATTGGTATTAAAAAGGTCATGAAGGAGAATATTTTTTTTTCAGTATGAAAATAACTGAAAATTACTGACCAGGTATTTGTAGGTAACATCTTTGCTATTTAATCTTCCTAAAGTAAAGAAGGATGCACTCAGTTATTTTAATTGAGACTTAAAGAATATTATTTTACATTACATTTTCTAAATTTTTGTATTCTATATTAGTAGATAATCTAATCAAGTCGTTTAAATCCTTAAGTAGGATACTTGTGGCATGCAGAATAATAAACATGTGTAAAGGTACATGTTGATAGCTGCAGAACAAAAATTCAAACAAAGGAAAAATATTTGCTGCTTATAATAATTTTCTAATGACATATATGAACCCAATTTTACTTATCAATTGTTACTCTCATTTTTGAAACAATTTAAGCAGCTCTTAACACTTTAAGCAGTAATCATACTGCATGTAGCCAGTGTAAGAAATATTTCCTGTGCAAGTTCAGCTACTCGTTCCATGAATTACCTTCACTCTCCTAATTTAATTAGAAACTAAAACATATTAATAGCTTAGTGGTTGCTTATGATAGAAACAGCATTATGTTCACTACAAAGGCCTCGGAAAACCTGTGAATGTGCAGTATTATTACAGCTTTTAGTGGTGCATTGAATTCATATAAAAAGAAAGTTTGGTTAATTAAACTGTTTTGTTTTGTTTAAGTAAATTAGAAAATACAATGTTATATTCTGTTGCTGTTCATCTTGCTTCAAAGATGAAATAGAGATATTCACAGCAGTAATGTTCCATTCAAGAATCACATTACTGTTTTTCTAATTGAAAGTTTTCTAAGAGTTGTATTTTTACATAAGAGATTAAGGTACATTCATACAAAACACATAAACTTAAGAACTTTGCAAAGTTGCTTCTCTATCATTCATGTCATTCTTCCAAAATGAGAAGGGAGGCTAAAGCAAAGAAAAAAAATCAGGCCTAGAATTAAGTTAGGACAAACAAGCAAAAGTAAGTACTTCATGATCTTTTCAATGTAATTTTGTGCAAGGAATCTTGCAGGGTTATGGTCTTTCAGAATGCACTCAAGACTGCTCAGGCCTCTTTGAGACACCGTAAGAAGGGCCTTTTTATAACTTGGTGCTTTAGCTTCTGGAAAAGATTAAAAGCAATGAGTAAAGGCAATGCTAGGTGTTAACTCACATTTTGGAGAACACTCATCTCATTAAAACAAAGCAAAACAAAACAAAACAAAACAAAACAAAAGCTTAATGGATCTCTTTCCCTCTATAAATAAGATTTGGAATGTTGTTTGTTTTTCAATTGAAAAAAACTCACTAACCTTATTTTTCAATGATGACCTCCCTGCCTTTAGAGAAAATAATGTTTCCCCACAGAAAAGAAAAAAATAAGGAAAAAAAAATGGTAAAAAAGAGAGTGGTTACATATGCTGATGTGCTCTGTAGGTTGTTTCATAACTGTATAACTAGAGTTGCTCTGTGAGGGACATATTCCCCCTCACTAAGCTTGAATGCACCCTGGGATTTTGATCTACCCAATTCTACACAGTTTCAAAGAGCTGAAAATCACCTCATCCATTGTGCAAGTAACTTGTGCAGACCTGCTTTCATTTCCACTATGCAGCCAGAGAAAACAAGTTATGACACCGAATACAATGAGGAAAGCAGCTAGAGGAAATTTTCTCAGTAAGGAAGTTGAGCCAGATGTTACTGAAAATGCAACACAAGGCAAACATTCAAAAAGTGTTAGCTTTTTTGAACTGACCTAATGAAACTTTTGTGGCTATATAGGTGTACATAAAATACATATATGTATGTATATATGCATGTACGTAGACATGTTCCTGTGATGTTTGAAAGGGAACTTGGCATTTTAAAATATTTTTTTCCACCCTTTGTTACAAGGAAAAAATACTTTAAATTCATCTATTGCCTCCTTAATGTCTACCTCATTTCACTTTCCACACAAAAACATTTCACAGGAACAATAATATTTATTTTTCATTTTGAAATTTATTACTGAAACATCAGTTAGAAAGTGCAAACTGATTGAATAGCAGTGATACCTACCTCACATCTGCGGTGAAAAGAATTTCTTTTTTTTCTTTCCACATAGTATATACATTGTCATACGCATACAGAGAATAAGTGTTCCAGGGTGGAACTACAGACTCTCATTTATAAAGGAATTGAAAGACTAAGGAAAAATTTGTAACACCTGAAAAAAACTCAGGATGTTTCATTTTCCCTTCAAATGTGTACATTTTCTCTCCAGAAAATGTCTCCAAAAACTTATACTGAATTTTGCTTTTTTGCACCAGAATAACGGTGGAAGCATTGAGTGAGGTCAAGGTACTGTCAGTGAAGTGGATAATTGCTAAGGTGAATGATTGAAATGAAGTACGGTGTACTGACCTTTTGAAATTGGGTAATTACATCTTAGAGCTAACCTACACCATTTTATGACTAACGTGAAAGGCAGAACCCTGAGAAAAACAGACACAGAAAAAGGAACTCCTCCTGGTACAGTTCATTAGTGGGAAAATCTTAATGCTCTAGCTCAGTTTAAGGCAACGTAACAGTGGTTGAGGCTCAAGGAGTTTTATTTGAAACATGATTTTTCTCCTTCCCTTTAGTCAAGAGAAGATGGAGCAGATTTACAATGATATCAGAAACAAAAAAATGACAATTCAGCTGGAAATTATCTCTGCAAAAGATTTATCTTTTACAAAACATGCACTTTTTAAAAAACAGCATTTTCTGAGAAATATTCTCAGAATAAAAGCTGTCTACACAAGATACTTCACATTACGTGCAGGGCATTTTCCACAGCAGAATTGACTGAAAACAAAAGAATTTAATTTATTTATATACAATCTGAACCTTATTCAACCACATCAAAACATGAAATTCTAATGCTATTTGTCTTCATACTAATAATCTACAGGCAAGCCAAATAAGGCCTACAGACTTGTGACACAGAGAGGCAAGAATTCCTGTTTAAAACTAAGAAAAAGAAACTTCTGGCAGCCTCAATCAAATACCTGTAAAACATCTGTTTCATCTTGCAGAGATTAAAAATGAAAATTTAAAATCAACATGCTTTTTTATGTTCTAAATGGCCGCACAGGGGTTTTTCATGTTTTAAAGCAGGATGAATGAATACACATTTTCAAGATTCTTGATATCTTCACTATATTGTACATGGAGGTAATTTACACTACTATTATGCTACAAATTGTTCTACAAATGTAAAGCAAGAGACACATTGAACTGAAACTTAAACAAAATGCATAGGTTGATTGTGAAGTAAGGATCATGTCACCCTTCTTAAATGAAAACTTACTGAAATAACAATAAAATTTCGTAAAGATATTAGTGAATTTGACTCTTACACACCTTTTCTCTGCAATTACTTACAAAACTCAGCACAAGCCTTTGTTTCTGAAGAAAACGTTCCTTTTCTGTAACTCAGACAGGAATACTATCTCTCAAAAAAGTCACATCTAATGACATTTTCAAAGACAGAGCCAAGAACTCAACAGTTACGTAGTTTTATCAACTATCTTCCAAGTTATTGCACATTGACAAGTAGTGCGAGGACAGAGAATCTGCCATTTCACAGTGGCAGTTTTATTTATTTATGAGATGTTGTCACTTCTGAGATACTGAATGTGTCACAGCTACTAGAAGGTATGGCTAAAGTGCAATTTCCTTAGATATGGCACCTAGGTAAATTGGATCAAACAAATTGAAAAACAAGCTCTGCCTGAGGAGTCTACCATCAAGTGCAAGCATCACGTTTGTTCATTAAGAGTGCGTAGTGAAACATTGTTACAATTCATAACATAGTACTGGGTCTAAAGGTCTTTCATCAATGTTCTAAAAGGAATGGTATCAAACTGTTAAAGATACTCTCTCAGTATGACTGGGAGAAAAAATTGTCTGTACTGGAAGATCAGGAAAAATGTGATATAGGCAGAAGTATCTTCAAAGAGAAATTATATGCAAGCAGAAGAGATCAGCTAGATTGCTGAACCTGATTCTCTGATACCCTTCTTGATTTTAGGTCAGAAGTGTCTACAGAACTTCTTAGATGGCAATGGTTCCATCCCACTGCATACTTCCCTCTTCGAAAGGTGTAAGAGGAAGACAGACTTCACGTAAGCAAGATGCCCATATCCAAGTGCATAGGAAATACTTTCAAGAATCTTCATTACCTGCAATATACCCTTTGTTTTGTTTTGGGTTTGAGGTGGTTTTTTTGTTAGCTTTTTGGATTTTGTTTTTTAATTTTATTTTATTTGGTTTGTGATTTCTACTGCTAGAAGTCTGTAAGAACTTGGCAACAATTGCAAAAGCTCCTAGGTCTGAAAGGAAACCCATCAGCTTGCCTGCTTCTGAGCCCAGCGCTGCTGTGCATAGGTGTGATGCTTGCTGGCAAGCAAAACTATTACTCGCTGTGTGTGACACTACACAGTTTTGCAATGATTATTTACAGTGTATATAACTGTTTCTAGAATTCTTTTCCTTTTTCATCTAAAAGAAGTAATCAAAAACTACCAGAATCCTTAGCACTCCTTCCACAGGAAAGGGAAGACAAATCTTGGGTACCTTTTTATCTGACAAGTACTTCAATATTCAATATAGGAAAAAATAAATTTACTCTGCTTTTTTTCTTATTGTGAGCAAGTCTGCCAAGAACACCATTTAATCCATCAGAAACTATACTGAAAGCATGATAAATGTTATTGTGCTTGATAATATCTTGAGACGTCAAGCCCTGCAACAAGTTGAACTTTTTAATGAATGCTTATATTCATAACAATGGATATATCTGAGCACCTGAGCACCAGCATTTTATTAATCAAATATTTACTCTTTCTGGTACTACTCAAATGTTTAAGTCTGCTGCAAGCTGATATCATTGCACTATGTTGACATTAAAAGAAAAGTTGCTGATTTACTGCACATGAGTAAACTCTTTTGTGTATGAATAACTTATCTCAAATGATTTTATGCAGAAATGTAAGTTCTCCACAGATAAATAAAACCTTAAAGGCTGAAAATTTACAACAATTATGAATAATATATGCAGAGAGTCATAAGTTCAAGAAAAGGAAAATGCTGACAGTGAAGAGGGCAAAATTGCCCTGGATCTCACAGATCTTTCTTTCTATGTTGATTCTGGCACTGCTTTTTAAATTCTTTTTTATTTTTTTAAATAGTTTCTTTTAAATTCAAGTTAATATAGATGATGTATTACATTAAACTAAATAAATGCTAACATCTTCACTGAAAAACTAGGAACAGTGTCCATCATAAATAATCCTTAGTGCAGCTTTAACAGTCCACGTTAACATGTGTATCAGGACATGGTCATGCTGATATTTCAGATGTTGTTTGTTGCATTCATGTCTCAAATGTAGCATTTGCATGGATTGTAATGCATCTGATGGAGTCTCATATCAGTGAATTCACATGAAGAATTGTTTAACGTCAACCACCTGTTTTGCAGGAGAACCTAGTATGCATGCAAGGAAAGAAGTTTTTCTGTCACCAAGTATCAGAGAGAATTATCTGTAACACTTGTCCAAAATTCTACTTTCACCAATTACCTGAAAATAATTTAAAAACTTCAGAGTAACTACTTTTACCTATCTAAACTGCTAAGATCAGTAAAGAGAATACCAACACATCATGCACTCATTTTTACTGTAAAATTGTGAAGTGTTTTTATGTTTTACCTTATTTTAAACAAAAGATATTTAAATTTTTCAGATACAAAATATAAGGAATATGACTTAAAAAATACTGAAAGCTTCTTGCTATATGCTAGCCTTCTTCATTTTTTCATCTTGAAATAAAATATTTGTGTAAGAACCATTCCTGAATTTTATCATCAATATTGATACTGACTGAATTTCTAAGTAACCTAGTTGAAATAATCACTGTGAGTACATTGTCCAGGTTAAAGTTGAAAGTACTCTGTTTTCAGTCTCATAAGTTCCTGGGCACTTTACCAGGGATTGCTGGGGGACTCATGGAACCCTCTGAAGAACTTGTGTGTACCTGCCATGTGAGGAGCCACTGAAGTAACTGGTCCTTCTCTATCAGACTCTTGGACCCAGACAGAGCTTCAGGAGGAAGATTCAACTCAGAAAATGTCAGACTGCAGGGAGTCCCTTGAGCCTCTTGTTGACATGGTCTCCAAGCCTGCAGGAGGAGTGCAGTTGTCAAGGGGCTCTGCTTCCTTGTGAAAGGACTGTTGAAAGAGGCCACCAGACTCACACAGCATCAGAGAGCATGAGAAACAGATTGACTTGATCTTTTCTTAGACCTTGCAGCTTCAAGAACCTGAACTTCCAACTGTAGAGGAAGGGCAGGAAGAGTCTATGCCTATATGAAGCTGGAAAGTGAAAATTCCCATGATGATGAAGGCTGGAAGCTGATGAATCTTTACACTATGAAGAAATTTCATGCCCCATCCAATAACTTGCACTTTCAGAACTGGTTCACTGCCCCTGTGGTTGATGAGAAGCCTCTCTAGAAGGTGAGTCTGGGTGACTCGGAATCACTAGTAGAAAATGGTGAATAATAGAAGGAGGAGACTCCCTGCTGCAGGGAATGGGGACACCCATCTGCTGATGTGATTTGTCAGAGGAAGGTTTGCTGCTTGATGTTCCCTGCATCTTAGATAGAATGAATGTCCCCACAAGAAAAATGAACAATCTAGATTTCTAACTTAGAAAAAAGATAAGAAATCTCTACAGGACATCTGAGTTCTGTTCTTCCTACGTTTTGATAAATTTGCCATAATGTTTCACTTTTTTTAAAATTAGCATAATAATATCTTTCAGTTATAAATATCCTATGTATTAAGGTAGTGGGGAAAATCCTGAAATCTTCCTCCCTTCCTTCATAAGATGAGCGCGATAAGTGAGACCTATTTACTTACTGAAAAAAAAAATTAATTGTAATGATTAAATTACCAATAATAAACGGCCTATCAAGTCATTTGTTCCTTTAAAATTTATACTGTTGTTCTAGAAGAAAACAGTCATATTGTCTCCTTCTATATATACCTAATCCATATATAAATATATAATTTTATGCAGACACATCAATTTGCCTTATAGATATATTACATTATGGACAACAATAGATGTACTGAAAGGTTTTATTACTTGACAAAAAAGTAGATGGTATCTTACCAATGGCAATTCCCCATCTCCTCCTTTTCATTCTGCAAACAGCATACTAGAATCACAGAATGGCTCAGGTTGGAAGGGACCTTCAGAGGTCATCTGGCCCAAACCCCCTGTCTCAGGCAGTACCACCAAGAGCCAGTTGCCTAGGACCACGTCCAGATGGCTTTTGAGTATCTCCAAGGTGGAAGACTCAGCAACTTTGCTGAGCAACCTGTGCCAGTGCTTAGTCATCCTCACAGTTTAAAAGCGTTTCATGATGTTCAGAGGGAACCTCCTGTGTTTCAGTGTGTGCCCATTGTCTCTGATCCTGTCACTGGGCACCACTGAAAAAAGCCTGGCCCCATCTTTTATACACCTTCCCTTTAGATATTTACAAACATTTATAAGATTCCCCCTGAGCCTCTTCTTCTCCATGTTGAACAGTCCCAACTCTCTCAGTCTTTCCTCATATGACAGACACTCCAGTCCCCTTATCATCTTAGTGGCCTTTTGCTGGACTGTCTTCAGTATGTTCATGTTTCTCCTGTATTGGGGAGCCCAGAAGCGGAACCAGCACCCCAGGTGTGGTCTCACAAGTACTGACTAGAGGGGAAGGATCACTTCCCTCAACCTGCTGGCGACACTCCTCCTAATGTAGCCGATAATACCATTACAATTCTTTGCAGCAAGGGCATATTGCTGACTCATATTCAAATTTTATTTCACAGTCTGTATTTTTTTTCTTCACCCAGCCACCAGAAATATTACTAGGCTTTCTCTTTTGCTCAGCCCCATTATATTTTCCAACTCTCACTGGAACTAAGACTACCACCTCTGGCCCACACCACGAAGGCCCTCAGAGTACATATATCTTACCTGTCATAACTTTCCTTGGGTCACCCAATTCCAGCCCTACTCCAGCAGCACCTCTAAACTTTTTGCTCAACCCTGACCTGTGTTTCTGACTCAGATCAGGACATAGAACCTCACATCCAGAACTGACAGAGTATCACTTGATACCTCGACTGCTCTGTGTTTCTCAGTCTAGACACTGTTCAGATATATTGCTTCCTACTTCTATGGCTTTTCTGTACTTTAAAGGTAATGCTCATGCTATAAAATATACCAACAACTGCATCAAAGGTCATATTCGCCTTACTCGACTATGTCAAAATGATGCTGCACTAGTTTATCTCAGTAACTAGTCAAGTTACTGCAAATTTACTACATGACTTAAGCACATCCTCTTTTGCTATGGTCTTTCAGGCTGTCCAATATTAACCTTCTACTTGGGATCCATTCTAGACTACTTCTTCTTCATACTAGCCACTTCTAAAGGTTTACCAGTTCCTTGGACTTGTTCAGAAGTCAAGCACTTTTCATTCTGTCTTGTACAAATCTGAAGCGAGAGACACTTAGAATAATTTCTAACTGCAGAAACCAAAGCTGAAGCTTTGGTTCTCATGACAGAAAAGAGTACTCATGCAAGACAAATTACACGTCTACATGAATAGAAAACACTACCAACAGAATCCAGTAACTATGTATTTATAACTTTAATATTAGCCATCATTTAAGTATCTTTGACGTGCAGGTTATTTTTTGAACAATGACAAAAAACCTTAGATTCAAATGCTTCCCCATAATTAAAATCAGAGACTGAACTACTTGGGATGTACTGGGCATCTTTTTTTAACATCCTTTTTAATGCAAACTCTTAACATTATCTTTTTTTTTTGTTATGTGTAGCAAAATACTGGTGCCTAAATAAGCATCATCATGACCTTACATAAAAATGGCATGTAGAACATGCCCATTTGCTATATTCCTACAGGCAAGTGATAATTGAGATGGGATTAATATGACTTAATTGTAAAACTGCATTGCCTAAAGCTGAACATAACAATTATAGTTCCAACCAATACTAATTTAAAGGAACATTATACAGTGGTTTAGGTGAATTTAAATTGTTTTCTAATCTCAGTCAAGAAAAGAATTCACATTTCAGTTAATCCTTTGGAGAATACTGTTTGAAATGTATAAAGGACACACGTCAAACAAAACTCTCAAAACTTGACAAGTCATCACTCGGACTCTAGAGAGTCAGAACTCTGATGTGCTAACAAGTGCGTAGTTACTTTTGGTTCTCTGCATGAAGAGGTTGAACTTTTAATCCAGGGAATAAACAAGTAAAAAATCCCCATATTAACTAACAATCCACTGATTTAAGAATTTTTTCTAAAATTAATTGTTTTAAAAAAACAGTAAAATCATACCTTAATCTTTATGTTTCACTACTAAGAATGGGAGAACTGAAGCTCTTGACATTCACACCAAAACGGTTGGTTTGTTTTACAAACAGTAACATGCTTTTCTTGTAGTTGATTGGATTATGACAGAACACAGCAGGGGTGACAGTGGTAATAGATTAAACAAACTGTGTTAAGAAACTTAAGTAAATGGCAAAGATTGTTTTAGGCACAGAGATTATAGCAATTATTTCTGCTAATTTAATTTTAAATCTCAAAGGGCAGCTGGTTTGAAGCATTCTTAGCCAAAAAGATCTAAAGCAAAGCATGAGCTTTCATCCCTTAATTTGCCTCAGTGACGTTTTAGCTTTACATTAAAAGAAAAAAAAAAAAAAGACAAAGACAAAGAAAAAAGACTGTTGACTAGTTCCCCAGTGTAATAAAGGTTCAATACTATACATTTTGGCTTACATTTCAAAAGGCAGCATAATAGATATCTGCTGAGATTCTTTTTTTTAAAAAAATGACACTTGAAACCTTTTATTACACTCTGCTTATTTCTCTTTTCATCTAAGTGTTGTTACAATGGCAAACTGAAGTTGCTTAGTTTAAGACTAAATTTCCTTCCGAAATAAGGAACCCAGACTAGCCCCTTACAGAGCTGAGACTGACTAATGCAAACCTTTCCCAACATCAAGATAGAGACGATTTGTCAATTTGTATGCTTATGAGTAAAAATGCATATACAGACTGTACTGGAAGCGAAAGTAAACTTCTATGCAAAAGGATGACTGATTAAATTGTTAATTTTAACTCTCAGAACTATAATTTACCAAAGATAATTTAAAAATTTGGGATTTTTACAGATACACAGCATACAAATTTTATTGTAGCCCAGGCTATAACAGTCTATCGCACTTTGCTTCAACTAGTTATCTACTGCTGTGTGTTTAGTAATACTATTAGTTATTATTAGTAACTAATTCAGGGACTAGAATAAGCCATGAACGTTCTAATAAGCACTACAAAAAGAAGATTATAACCCTTGCTCAAAATATACAGGGATTTGTCGAGAGAACATGAATGTAGGCATGCAGAAAAGCACCTGAAAACAAAAGTAAATGGTGCAATGGGTAATCTCTTTTTTTTATGTATTTTATTTTTGAATTTTAATTTGCCATACAGAAGGTCAACACCTCCCTGTTTCCAACCAATTTTGAAGCTGACCTTCCATCCTGACTTTATATTGCTTTATTGAGTCAAATATAAAGATAAATAAGGAACTCTAAGAAAACATTATATCAATAGTGGTCAGCATGATTGGAAGCACTCAAAGCAAGTTCAAATTGTTATCAGTCTCCAGAATTTCCTAGACTGTATAGGTACAATGTGCTGCAGATCAGAACACTGTTCAACCCAGATTACTAGAAATTATTAAATTAATAATATTAAAGATGCAACAATGCATAATTGAGAAATTGGAAAAGAAAATACTAAGTTAAATTATCTCAGTTTACAGTACAGTTTTCAACGTCACTGCTAATGAATCATACCAACAATACAGCAAAACCGACAGCAACAGTCCAAGCATTCTACATTCAGGTCAGGAACTATGCAAGATCACTTATCTTACAGATGAACATTGTTGACTTTTCAGATTAATCGTTAAGTGGTGCTGGGAATAGGGTGTTTGCTGTAACTGTAGATCTCTAAAAATAAATATATCTTAGGTTATTAGAATACTAAATAGTGTGAAATCACAGTAGAATTTGTTATCATTACAAAGAGAAAAAAATCCTGTTGCACATTAAACAGAAAAAAGAAAGCAGAAAAAAAAAAGAAAAAAAAGAAAAGGCAAAAAAAAAAAGGCCTGACTGGGTCTCTTCCTTTCCTACCTCCCATGAAAGTACAACTCCTTTGTTCCAGAAGCAATACATTTCTCTTGTATATGCTTACTTGAGTCAAAAAGAAAATTCCATTTCAGAGCCACAATGAAACAGTAAATCTATCCTGAAAGCTGTATATATATAACTGTATCCTAGATGGCAGGCACGAAGCTACATTTGGGTGAACAAAGACCCTCCAACTGTGAGAGAAGATCACGACCATTGGAGGAACATGAACATACAGAAGTCTATGGGACCCGAGTCCTGAGGCTCCCAGAGTCCTGAGAGAATTGGCTGTTATAATTTCCAAGCCACTCTCCATGATGTTTGAAAATTCATGGCAATCAGGTGAAGTCCCTGGTGACTGGAAAAAGAGAAACATTGCACCCATTTTAAAACAGGGTAGAAAGGAGGACCCTGTGAACTACCGACCTGTCGGCTTCACCTCTGTGTTTAGGAAGACCATGGAACAGATCCTCCTAGAAGCTACACTAAGGCACAGGGAGGACAGGGAGGTGATTAGAGATAGCCCGCATGGCTTCACCAAGGACAAGTCTTGCCTGACCAACCTCATGGCCTTCTACGATGGAGTGTCTACATCAGAGGACAAGGGAAGAGCTACAGAAGTCATCTATCTGGACTTTTGTAAAACCTTTGATGCAACACCCTTCTCTCTGAATTGAAGCGATATGGATTTGATGGGTGGACAGTTCAGTGAATAAAGAACTGTTTGGATGGTCGCATCCAGAGAGTAGTGGTCAAAAGCTTAATGTCTAGATGAAGACTGGTGACAAGTGTTGTCCCTCAGTGGTTCATATGGTGACAAGTACTGTTTAATATCTTAATCAGTGACATCAGTAGGACTGAGTGCGCCTTCAGCAAGTTTGTGTTGTGGCTGACACACCTGTGGGATGGGATGCTATCCAGAGGAACATGGACATGTTTGAGAAGGGGGCTCATGTGAACATCATGAGGTTCAACAATGACAAGCGTAGGGTCCTGCACCTGGGTTGGGGCAACCCTCGGTGTCAATACCAGTTGGTGGATCAAGGGATTGAGAGCAGCCCTGCCAAGAATGACTTGGAGGTACTGGTGGATGAAAAGCTGGACATGAGCCGACAATGTGCACTAGCAGCCCAGAAAGCCAACCATGTCATGGGCTGCGTAAAAAGAAGCATGGCTAGCAGGTGGAGTGTGGAGAGTGCCCCTCTAATCCACTCTGGTGAGACCCCACCTGGAGTACTGTATCCAGCTCTGGAATCCTCAGCACAGGAAAGACATAGACCTGTTGGAGTGAGTCCAGAGAAGGGCCACAAAAATAATCGGGGGCTGGAGCACATCTTCTATGAGGACAGGCTGAGACAGTTGATGATGTTCAGTTGGTGGTGGGGCTTATAAGAAAGTTGGGGACAGACTTTTTAGCAGAGCTGTTGCAATGGAACAAAGAGTAATGTTTTAACCTAAAAGAAGGTAGATTTAGACTAGACATAAGGAAGACATTTTTTACAATGAGGATGGTGAAACACTGGAACAGGTTACCCACAGAAGCGGTAGATGCCCCATCCCTGGGAACACTCAAGGTCAGGTTGGACGGGGCTCTGAGCAACCTGATCTAGCTGAAGATGTCCCTTCTTATTGCAGGGGGTTTGTTCTAGATAACCTTCAAAGGTCCCTTCCAAGCCAAAATAATTTATAATTCTATGACTAATTCTAACACTAAAAGTTTAGGCAACTTCTTTATTTCATAGAACGTGATCCTTTAAAAACAAGAAACTTCACTGAAGGGAAAACATGAGGAACTGCAAAGGCATGCAAAAAATTACTTAATCCATTTACCATATAGTAAACATGAAACTCTAGATCACTACACAGTAATGGATTTCACAAGCCTTCATGACTTGTGACTCAACATAGGCAGTGATTCCTAACAGTCCTGCTGAGTCCACAATGGAAACTGTTCATAAGTATGAAGGTGTTAAATCCCAGATGAATAAAGTGCTACCTATGCATTTGTTATTAATATTATGATGAGCTCGCAAGGTGAAATAATTATTTTCCATGGAAAAATAATTTAAAAAAAAAAAGAGAGACAGGAATTTGTTGAGGTTTTTTTTTTCCAGGAAAATAAAGCCTTTTTTCTTTTTTTAAGTAGGAATCTGAATATTTATCATGTGTAGAAAATATCATTGTATTTTCAAAAGCTAAAAAAAGAGAATCATCTAAGGTTATTTTTCCAATCAAACCTCCCCCCTATTTAGATTTTTATTTTTTATGTGACGCATCGATATCCTTATCTGGATAAGGATAGATAAAAAGCAACTACATAATTAAGTACAAAATGTTTATAACTTCAATTCAATGTCTGCAAAATGTCAGATATTGAATTGAATTTTGTACGTTCTACCAGTAACATTTAATTCATTAGTGTGGGTTGCTTTTTTTTGTTGGGGTTTTTTGTTCGTTTGTGTGTTGGTTGGTTTCTTTTTTTTTAAAGAAACTGCTTGCTTTAACCCAGGCTATTTTAATGTAATTAATTAACAAGTAAGCCCACTAGCAGAAATATTTACTTAAGCAAGAAAATAAGTGCATACTAAAATATAATCTTGAAAGGCAAATTCAAAATATTTAAACATATTTAACAAAACTTTTTTACGGATGATTTTTTTTTTAATCTATACACTGCAAAAAATTTGTTTCTGATATGGGACCATATGGTAAACTGGCCACACTAATAGATTCTTAAGAAGTAATTCTGTCATCATTTTGGACTTCTCAGCCTAAGCTATGAAGAAATGGTTTTGTTAAAAGTGCAATGCTAACCTCCTGGACAAAGATTGCTTCATGTATGTAAACACATATATATACAAGTGTGTGCATATTCCTCCTCTGTCTTCAAAACATTTCCTCACCAGGTTATACTTCCTGCTGGTGACAGACCAACAGGCAAACCAAATCTCTACAAATAATGTAGCTTTGGCATCATATCCCTTTTGCAGAAAATTAGTATGCACAGGTATGTTTCAGTATGCAGACATGTTTCTTCTAAATGTATTCCTCACAGAAATAAGGATGAGTTTTCATCTTTCATTTATAACAGAATGCCCTTATATAAATAAAAAATCCTTGTCTTGGTCTGTATTTCATTGCCAAACAGGAAATATTGGCAAGTACAACTCAATACAGTTTAAATTTCTTGTTAGAAGCTAGTATCGGGAAAAAAAAAGTCAACAAAACAATAGATTTTTCTAGCATTTTCCAAATTATATCTTTAGGAAAATAGGCAATCAAATGGAACCATGATGTTATGCACCATCATAAATTACACTTTATGTTTGGTGAGAAAAACATTCACATTGAGTACATAATTTCTAGAGATAACACTAAAGAATTGGTACCCGATTTACAAAAACAGTGTAAAGAATAGTTAAGGCTCTAAAAGAATTCATGCTTAAGCAATGCGCAGAATTCTTTCCTTACACTCAAACTACTTGTAAACTATTGTAATTTAGGCAGGATGAAGAAACATGGTGTATATCTAAAGTAATGATTTAAGTACTTTTATCAAACCAGCAGTCAGATGTGTGGTAACATCATCATCCCATTTCACTCAGACTGAAAACCACACCAGTTTCTTAAACAAATGAAGTATTGAGCCTGGTAAGG
The DNA here is from genome assembly GCA_013399435.1 of Arenaria interpres. Taxonomy (NCBI): domain Eukaryota; kingdom Metazoa; phylum Chordata; class Aves; order Charadriiformes; family Scolopacidae; genus Arenaria; species Arenaria interpres. The sequence continues at coordinate 32,726 of VXAK01022344.1, forward strand.
AACATTCCAAATTCTAGGTCTAGTCTAAAAACATTTGAGATTTTACCTCAGGAAAAATTAACTGTACTGAGTTTCCACTCTACAGAATCATTTGAGTTCACAAAGAATTCAGACATTGTTTTCAGAGACTTCCCTAAAGATGTTTTAAAACTCAGCGTTGAAGATTTTGATATCAAACTTTATAAAGAATCATTTAGCACATTGGAACAAAACACTGGCTATTGTGTAGTATATGAAATCATCACAAATTTACTTTTTAGGGCATCATTTTATTCCTATGATAGCTATGTATAGTATGCAGTATTTCTGTCCATCTTAGGTGAGAATTAAACAAGATAATTCAAAATAGCTCTATAGGCACTAAGGCTACTGTTTTATATCTGATAATTATGTTTACTGAGACAACCAAAAGGCATTTTTGGGGTCAGGCAAAGAATATGGATCAGAATATATAGCTCTACTACATGTATTTAAATTTCCTGTAAGATTATCAGAGTATCACTATTTCTAGTTCATGTATATACTAAATGAATGTGAATAGCATCTACACTTGAGCAACTGTGTAGTTGTGGAGTCCCCTTCTTTGGGGATTTTCAAGACCCGCCTATATGCAGTCCTAAGTGGCATGCTCTGACATGCTCTGGGTAGTCCTCTTTGACAGGGGAGTTGGACTAGATGATCTCTATGGTCCCTTCCAACTCTAAAATATTCAGTGAAACTCTGCAGCATGTTCACACTATAGGGTAATTTCAGAATAAAGTTTTCTGGAAAAGGTGGAAATAATTCTTTTACAAGAACGAGCTATTAACAACCTGAGTCTCTGAAAACGCTGTTCCATTTTAAACAGCATTTAAATGTCTACAGTGAGAGTAGAAGACTTGATTTGTCTAGAAGCCTTACTATGCCTCAGTGGAGTTTCTTCCACCTGAGAAACAACAGGTAGGTTGCTGTTACAGTTTTCTTAAAGAAATTAATGCACTTAAGTAACAATACATAGATTGCCAAAAGATACAATGTAAAACATATCTATAAACTGACAGAACAAAAAACATTTGTTCTAAAAATTGTTTAAAGATATTTCTTTGGCTCTAGCACAAAATCAAGACTGCTGGTGATTTACCCTCAACTCCGTGCAAAAAAAGACGAGAAATGCCTCTACCTAAGATTCAAAATGCTAATTTAGCCTGTGTTTCTTTTAATCTAAGGATACTTCTTTTCATATTTGTGTTCCAATAGGCTTTAAGTAACAACTAGTGTAAATTTTGCCTCATATCCCACAAACTGGGCTATGAATTTCCCTCATTAATTACCAACACACTAGACAATGTAGAGTTAAGGCACATTCTGTATTTCAGCTAGCAGAAAATTAGTTTAAACAACACAATAGTCACTGCCCATAGTAGCATTTGTAAGTCTACAGTGCACACCAGTGGAATGTAGCAGTATATGCATTTTCCTCTGTTTTCAGTATAACGTGAAATTGTTTCGTAAATAGTCCATATGATTTAACTTTTAAACCACCAAAAAAGCATGCCCTTCAGAAACTATAGACAGATATAAAATGTTGAGGAAGACTTGCAAAGAGTGTAAACAAGAATGTCTTTTTGCGCATGTTATAAGGTTAAATGAGCATTCCAAAACCTAAAACTTGAACAGTCTTGCTAACTATAATCCTGTGATTAAAAACATCAGGGCAACACACCAAGGATTTGCTGTTTTACAAAAAGTCCGAAGACTTAACTAATCAGACTCAGATACACTTTTTTTGTCTTTCAAACTGTAAGGTTAATTATCTGTAAACTAGGCTGTATCTGAACAAAACTGTATAGCCCTTTTTTGCAGATGACTATGGATATTCAACTAGCAACATCATTGATGCCAAAATTTTCATGTTCTCCACAGAATTTAAAGATTTCTAGGTTTTTCTATGAAAATTAGTCAAATTTAGTAAAATCCAATGTCAACACCCTTTATTTTTTCAATGTTTTGACAGACCTTTCTGTGGATTCTCATGCAAACACAATAATAATGGAAGTGTGATTTTATAATGAACAATAGCTTTACCCTTTTTAAAAATAAGAAAGTGTTTTATGGTTGTGAATAGGCTATTTGTAATGTACACAAAAACTAAGGCATAGGAAATATTAGCTTATTTAGTATTCCACTAATATTACTGCAAGCTATTCTAGAAGCAGAACTGAAGCTTATTAACTAGACAGTACATACAAAATGGTTTTGACAGCTAAGAAATGTAGACACATAAGTCTTTGTTTAAGATGGGATCTCATGGACTGAGTATTGCGTAACAAACTCATAAATGCAGTAAAAACAGATGACACTTGACTGCTTGCAAATAGGCACCAGGACCTGCCTTCCCGTCCAGTCCCTTCCTGTCAGACTACGGAGCCGCCCTAGTGCCACCCTTATGGCTCCCCAGCACCAGTGCCTCCATGGCAGCACATGGCATCTGAGCTGGGGCTAGGCTTCTCCATGCACCCTGGATATGTCCCTCTCTCCAGGATACATAAACCCTAGATATGATTTTACTCAGTTTCCACATATCAATTTTGTGTCTTACTGCACATGATAACGATGTACTGCTAACATACCCATTTCAGGCTTTCCAGCTTGGTTTGTCTCAGTTCTTCATACTTCCATTTCCAAATAAATAATTCGTTTTCTATCTTTTCCATTTCTTTCTCCAGAAACACGTTCATTCTGAAAAAGTATTTTAAAAGTTGACAACAAACAAACTCCTTTGATTTTTTTTCATAGTTATATTTTCATGAATTATATTTTGCTGCCTTTGTCAACCATATATCTGCTTTTTTCTTAAAAAACTGTATTATCATCATATAATGATTCCAGGACATTTAGCAAAAATAATAGCTAAAGAGAACAAAGAAATCCAGTAGTATAGAATCAAATGAAATAAAATTTTGGGATAAACTGAAGAAAACTTGGAAATAGTCTTCAGTTAGCGATTCAGGTCACCTAATACATGATGAGATAGTGAAGATCCTCAAAGAAAAGGTACTGTTATTTGCATAAAGACAGAAGATTAAACACACAGATACGTGTGAATATATACAGCATGTAGACAGTACTGAAGTCAAAGATGATCTACTTTAGATGTAAAAAAAAATAAAATTAAAATATGCATATTTCATGTTTCAAAAAGTAATTGCTCTTGAAAAAAATGCTAGAAGAATTTTAGGAAAAGGGATTATATAGCTCAGAGGTACTGTACTCTCATTAAGCGTTGAGCATAAAATCCATTACTACATTCAGGAAAAATACTTGGCATTCACAATTCACAAAGAACTAATGATGATTCCTTGGAGAAAGCTACAGTATTACTGAAACAATGAATTTGATATTTACATTTACCCCTCTTCTAACAAAGTAAGATATTTTCAGCCATTTGGGAAATAATGAAAGAAATATGAGGCAGCAGAGGCACTACAGATGTTCTTGTCTTTGACACCAATTAAAAACTCATTTCTGTGTTCACAGGAAACACTACTAGCCAAGTTTCAAAGATAAGAATGAACTTCAATTAATTTATAGTCCTAGCTTCATAATTTTATTTTGTATTTGTGTAATGTGTATGCATCATTTTGCAATTTTGCAACAAAATAGAACTTGGAACATAATTAAACGTGAAAGAAAAAAATTCTTAGTTACAAATAAAATTTTTCAAATTATATTTCTAACATTTCTATAAACGCAAATCACGGTTGAAAATTCTGGAATATTCCATTGGCTCAAAACATTAATATTGGAATAAACCCTATAAAGTCAGGATGTTGAAGAAATCTAAAATCTGAAAAACAGTGACACTGCATAACACTGCATGTGTTAGGAGATGAATATTTTAAATTATATAAGACCTATGAAAATGGAGGGATGAAGGGCTGTATAGCAGAAAAGATAAAAAATTGAAATAGTTGAAAATAAAATTCTAATACTGGCAATAAAGAAATTATTTTATGCCAAAGTTTTTATTTTCTGTTCTGAGTCTGATTAAATTTGTCAAACTTTTTATTAAAGATAGTATTGCCAGGCTGACTATGACTACGTTCTAAGAATTTCTGGTTTAAAATTAGTCTGCCACAATAGCACTGTTAACTTTAAGGAGTTAAAGCAAAGGGTATTGATGAGATTTGTCTGGAGCATGTCAATGCAACATGTTGCAGCCTTGTTTAGAGATACAAAGAGTTACCACTGACCAGTCTGGCTCAGGTCCGGAAGGAATGTTAGCTTGGTTAATGTAGCTATTTGAGTGAAGTATCTTCTTATTCTCTCTTCTTTTACAATTAAACCTAACGCTCTTGAACCAGGGATCTCCTTTCTCTGTATAGATATAGCACATAGCACAGCTTATTTTAGTAAATCCCTATGGTTCCCGTAACATTACAGGAACAAAATAAATGTCATCACTCAGCAAAGTAGAGCAAGACAACCTCTGTCTTATTTAAGGAACCTAAGATATGCATTTCAACTTGAATATTTGTTTTTTCTAAAGCAATGGGATGTCTCAGTGAAATAGTATCATGACTTCATTGGGGAACTGATAATATTACTGAGGGACACTTAATACAGTAGAAATTCAGAGCATGAAAGATGACAGTTTAATACTTTGAATAACAGTCTCCTGATTGCACTGAATGCATTGAAAGTCCTTATAAATGGTCTAATCTGAAAAGTAAAAAAAGAATGCAGTACTTATTCAGAAGATACAGAAGTGTTACAGTACCTCTTAAGTGAGATCAGGTCCCTCTGATGCTACCAAATGAAACAGATGATCCTGACTACATAAAGTTTACTATTTAAACAAAGAAAACAAAGAGTGGAAGAAAGAATAATGCAGAGATGAGCAAAGCAGCTTATTGTTATTTAAACAAAAGGTCAAGATCAGAGCATTTTAATGGCTTTTATAACCACCTATTTTAACTTCTTATTATCTAATTAAATCACAGAACTACACAGAATGGTTGAGGTTGGAAGGGACCACTATAGTTGTCTGGTCCAACACCTCTGCTTGAGCAGGGTCACCTAGAGCTGCTAGCTCAGGACTGTGTCCAGATTGCTTTTGAATGTCACCAAGGATGCAGACTCAGTAACTTCTCTGGGCAACCTGTGCCAGTGTTTGGTCACCCTCACAGAAAAAATGTGTTTCTTGATGCTTAGATGGAGCCTCCTGTGTCTGTTGTCTCAGTCTGCCCATTCAGCCCTAAGCAATTCCTCTGTGATATTTTCAACTACCAGTGTAGTTGGTGGGCTTCTGGTTTTCGACGAACAAAACACTTTTAAGTTTGCAATAAGTGGAAAAAATACAGATTTTGAAACCAGAAGACAGTAAGATGAGAACACTGATCCAAAAGATGACTAAAGGTAGCTATTTTTGGCAAATGATTCTTTCAAGTGCTGAACAACTCATAAGGTCTTTAATTTCCATTGATGTCAATGGGAACTCAAATGCCTACTTGATATAAGCAATAGTGCCTAGTAGAGGATTTTGGTGTGTAATTTTACATTGTAAAAACAACCCTGATGTTCTTTGAAAGTCGAAACATAAACTTTGAGCTCTCCTTTTTTTTTTAGAGATCCTTTAGTTTTCTATTTTGCAAAGGCAGATCCATGGCTTAAGGGTATATTGGTATTACTGAAGATAGCTCTAAACAGAATGCAAGAAGCATTATTCCTCTCCGGGTGAAGAAGCAAAATAGCGTATGAAGAGATGAGTAAGGTATCTAGGGCAAGTCCAAACACTGGATCTGCATAAACTAACTTAATTCTGGAAAGAATGTGGCCACAATTCTGGAGTACTGCGTGTAAACCAGAAAACTGCTGAGAAGTCCCGTGCTGAATAAGTAAGATCATACTGACTGCCAAGGTAACCTTTGGCCTAGGGGTTCAAGCTGTCTGTGATCCAAGCTTGCTTTTGACGCAGCACAGCTGTGCATCCTTGGCTCAATTTTACTGAGAAAATTGCTAAGTTGTGAAGAAGAAGCTGTGAGAAAGTACTTAAGCTAGAGCCATGAAAGATAAGAAAAGTGAAAATGCAAACAGGGATGAGATTGTGGAGATAGTCTTTATTAGCAGATCCAGGATCCAGGAGCAAAAATACTGACATGAACAAGTATAAAACCTTAAGAGGAAAAACTAGGAATCTGAAGATTCCAGTAAGCAGTTCAGACCAATCCCTTCTGAGCTGGCAAACGATAGCCTGTCCAACAGAGACTCAGAGGATGTCTCAGAGACTTGTGACTATGATAATGCTTATCTTAGTAACATTACTCCTAGCTATATATGGTGTGCATTGCCAAAAATAATTGTTCATACTTTTAAGTTGCATATATTCTGCTTACATAACATCTTTGCACATGGGAAATGTTGCCCAAAGCAACCTAGAGAGGAAGTTGTTATACCAGTGCTCGCTCTTATGTGGAAATCACTGTTCTATGAGTATTTGCTGCCTGAGATTGGCATTGCCATATGTTTCATGAGGTAGACATGCCCTAATTCTTACCATGTGCCAGTAAATTTATTACCATATACCATAACCAGTCTATATCTGGGGATAAATGGCAAAATCTGTCTCTCTGAAGTATAGCTACAAACTGTGTAGAGACACATGTGAACAAAATACCAAAACCAGGAAGTAGAATTATTTATTAAAATTTGGCCTAAGAAGTCATTAAAAAATAAGAGTTGAAGAGTTATCCCCTTTCTAAAAGGAAAGTTTTATATATACCTGTACATATACTGTGATTCCTCTTGAAAAATTCAGTATCTAGGTCCCGAAATATTTTGATCACAAGAAAATGGATATGTGAGGCATTAATCTTTTAACTCACAAGTACCACGAAAAGCAGGAAAATGTAGGCATTCTGAGATTTTTGCTTCTGCAAAAACTTAAATGTTTTTTAATGAAATGAAACAGACTTCTGGTGATGCATCTGTTGCAATATGATTCAAATAAAGAATTATTTTATGTTTTCTACAGCAATCTAATTCACATAACAGAACACAGTAAATATTAGTTAGGAATTTTAAGGATTTTAAATATTAAAAATTTTTAATGTGTTTTTACTCTGACTTGTACATCTACAGGAAAATTGTGAAAAAAACCTTCAGAATAGAAATTCTTTATCAGAGCTTGCCATTACAGATTGTCTGAACTGAAACTGTTGAATGTATTCACAATAGAGGGTAAATTTTCTTCCTTTCCATTATCTAATTAACTTCAGATGATTTTTACGTTACAGCCACGTGCCTGCAGTCTCTTACTACTTCCATCATACATCATATACTGCGTATTTCCTTGGAAAGCCTTTGCGGTGTGATTCAATCTCGCTCGATACTGATAATCTACACAAAACAGCAAGGAATTCCTACCAACACAGAGACTCACACGCTAGCATACAGTGTGTAATCAACATATGAATTCCTTTAGGCCACCAAAATGTATATTTACTATTTTTGTGAGGCAAATCTGATATGATACAGTAAGCATAGAATAAGTGTATTATTCTTTCTCCGTGATCTGCTTTTGACATAGACCTTAGCACAGGTGAAGAGGTTGAGATTAACAGCATTTTTCAGCTGTATGCATGTACTTTTAATTCAAAGTCTGCTGGTAGAGCATATAAAAATTTAATATTACACACAGCACTCCAATATCCAAGTAAAACATACATTAGATACCACTGCATTCATACTAAATTGCTAGTAGGTATAATTTTTTTTAATTAACTGTATTTTCTTAACAGTTTTGTATGGAGCACTTCCTATTTAAATCACAAACTAAGGAAAACAATAAACACACTATTGTGAAATGATTACAGATCATAAAAACATTGATTTTCAATACTATTAAGCAAAAAATAAAATAAAATCCTTATGCTGAATTTTCACTCTAAATTCTTATCAAAGCCTTGTAAATAGCAATTAATAAAGATCTGAAATAAGATCATATGAGCTATAAATGCAAATAAACCCATATCTATTTTATGAAATATCTTAAACCCCTATATTTTTAATAGGGATTTCCCCAAGTTAGATACATTTCACACTTACTCTCTTTCCTTCCGTAAGATTTTCTGCATCTCAGCCAAATGCAAATGCAAGACAGAAGCATGTATTAAATCATTTTCTGTTGTCTTAGCTGCATTGTCCGAACTTTTTTTAGGTTCCTCCAAATAGACACTGGGAACTCCACTGGGAAAGGAATCAGGAGCCTTTGGAGTGATATTTTTATTTTGTTTGGTTTGGTCTTTGATTACCTCTACACCCTAAGAAAACAGAAAAATATGACATCTGAGAAAGACATAAATGCAGTGAAAAGTCTAACAACTTCTGCAGGACCTCCCAAGGCTCTTCTAGACATGTAAGTCATGTAGGAGAAAAAAGGGAACAAGTAACATCTTGTACAGTTTCACTGTATATGGAAAGAATGTTGAAAAAACATCATTGTAGTTCAATCACTGTCATTTTATGAACATATCTCACACCTTCTGTTATGACAAGCTTCATATCCAAAATATCTCAAGTGGATTTTTACTTAAGAAATAGATCCCAGTTATCATTATTTGACTATAACTATGGTGGAGACAGAATCCTAGAATTAATAAAACCAGGAGTGCAATTTATGCATACAAATAACATATTGAGAAACTCTACATTAAGAACTCTTAAACTTCTAATTAAATCATGTCGAAGTAGGTGATAGACTTGTACAAGTATCATATAAGGCCCAAAGCTACCTGCATAACATACCAGTTTGGATCCCATTCAGAAACCAAAATATCTATGTTGAAGACACATGTTTTGTATACAATACATAAGCAAACCTAATAACAATTAGAAAAAAATCATTAAAATATAAAATACATACTTATTAGGAAGACTGAGTATCTCTTATAAACAGTAGTTTCCCTTAGAAATGTATTTTTGCTTTACCACTACCGAGGAGCTGTCTTTAAAAGCTAGTCTCATTTTAGCCAATGAGCAAGTCCCATTTTATACCACTCTGTTCTTTTGAGTTTTCAGAAGAACATCTGAAATCTACATCAGAAAATACTAGAAGCTGCTGAAAAGATAAGACTGTTTTCCACTCACATATAAAGTTTCAGTTTTCAAGCAGGGCATTATTTTATACTAAGGAGAAACAGTTAAAATTTATTTTGTACCATTTCCTTCCTATGGCCCATTCGTTTGCCCAAAAATATGAAAGGCATGCGTTTTTTGGCCAAGTTTATTCACTATGGTGTGTCTTTTCCAAAATTCACGGTAATATGCTGTAATTTACGTGCATTACAGAGTGAGTGAAAATTCTGAACATAATACATTCAGGGCTAAGATTCTGACAATTTTCATTCAATTTAAGTAAAAAATTTCTTCATCCTACAATGTAGGAAAAAAAAAACCACCCTGCATCTACAACAATCTATCAGACAAATAATTAGTTTTTATACGGTGTTGTCTATGAAGGCTATAAAATACATGCTAAGGCACAGAATTAAAACTGGTAAAACACGAACAAATAGTTCCATTCCCATTAACATAACTGGCTCTTTTGTATAGAACTGGGAGCTGTATTAAACCATGACCATACTTGATTTGTTAATTCTGCATAGGGACTTAATTGTTCTCCTTATTGAAAAAGATCTTGCAACATTATAGAAGAATTTGCCTCACCTCTTTCCACATTTCAGAAGTTTTGTTAAGGAAGAAATAAATGATTTTGTTTTAGAAGCCAGGATGCTACATTGATTTTTAAGGCTAACACATGGAGAATTCAGATAACAGAGGTAATCTGTTACCTTAAAACATGAGACAGGGTCAGAACAATGCTCTGAGTTATTGGATATAACAATCAACCTCTGTTACTTAAACGTTTAGCCATAGTTGAAGAGTATATTTGAAGGACATGAATTGTTTTCTGTATTTATATTAGGAATTTTAATTAGATGGGTGAAAAAAGTGGTTTTACTATTGAATGGATCAGATAGTATTTTGGTCAAGACCCTTGAAAAACCCTATTTCTAGATACGTATCCATAATCTCCCCCTTCTTCATGAATTAAAAAAGTTCCCATTTTTTACCTTTTTTGTGTCTTCTGCCCCAGGAATCTTGTCGGTTTTTACAAGTTCTTTCACAGGTTCTCCTTCCAGAAATGTTAACTGGCTTAGGTCTCTTCTAATACAAGATATTTCTGAGCAAGATAATTCTGTTTTCCAAGCAGTTACATTTTCTGAGTTTTCCTTCTCACTTACTAAATCTTGATTTATTTTTTTAAGCATACTCAGTTCTTTTACAACACTGTCTAATTTTGTTCTCAACTGCCTTGCTTCCTCTCGGGCTTTATTTCTTTCTGCTCTAACTTTGCTCCATTTCTCTCTCCAGTTAGCGGTACAATCTGACCACCAGCGCATGGTCTTCTCCATTTGGGCAGCTCTGGCTTTGGCTTCTTCCAGCTCCCGAATTCTCACTGCTTCCAAAATTTCCCAATCACTGCTGCAATTTGTACACGTATATGGATAATGAGATGAACATGGGGTGAAACTTTGAGATGGGAGATTTGAATTACACAGATCGTCACCTGGTTGGCAACCTCCAGCAAATTTATAAGGTTGTCTTGGTTGGGTCCCAAAAGCCTGTGACTCTTCCATTAGTTTCTGAACAGAGCTCAAATTCATGTTTTGATTCATAATCTAAGTTCACTCCTAAAAAAAGACAAAGACAGACAACAATTTAGCTTCCCTCAATGAAATGATATGAATAACCTCAAACAGTAGTTTATTTTACCTCAATAGTAATGAGACAATCCTAATAATACTGTTGATGTTTTAGAAATGTGCTTTACCAACAAGAAATAGCTATTAAAATATATTTCATGTAATACTTTTTGAATACAGCGTAAACAGACATAACTACTACTTGATTAGGTATTTTAAGCGAAGGAAGTGTCATTAAATAATCATAGTGCTCTCAAAAATTTTTGAGTCTAGAGAAACCAGGCAAAAGCTTTCTTCTTTCGAGACAAAATTAAATTGAATCAATATTTATTTTAAAAGTCTAGTAAGAGGAAAATATTTGTCTAGAATCACAATCACAGATTCATTTGCCTTCTTTCCCAAACTATGGAACTTCATACTAAGCAAGACTTACCTTATAATTTGCCTACCTAACAAAATTAAAGAAAACCAACAAAACAAAACAAAACAAAATGAAAAAACCCGAACACCCCACTGACCTTTGGATTTCCTTTCTTTCTGCTGTCTACATTCCAGAACATGTCCAGGACATATATTATTCTTGAAAGGGTAGCACTATTCTACTGTACTGTATAGCTTAACTCATGATGATATGATTTTGCGAGTAAATATTCATTTTCATTTTATATCTGCTATTACTCATTCAACAGTTCAACCCAGATGAAACCCAATGCCTCAGAGTTGCTTTCCCACCTCACAATTTGAGAGGGATGATAATTATTTTTTTTTACACTTCTAATCAATCTGATCTTTCATTTCCACAAAAATGCTTCACTGATGAAAAAACGATAATTTAAAAAAAAAGTTTAAGCAAAGACTGTTGCAATACTTCATTAGTTGATACTGAATCTTTAATGACCTCTGTAGTTACAGTGATACTTTTAAAAAATGTTCTCATCTATAGCATATTACCACCACATAGAAAAGTAATTCACAGTGAAATATCACATATCTACATTGAACTTTGAAAATGCTCATCTATGTAGTATTGCAAATCTGTTCCAAGGGGAACAAGAATAATTTATAACACGTATGTTAAAGGTAACTAAGAGAAGAAAGCTATGTGTTAATATTGTTACAGACAAAGACCTCTAAACATCAGAAATTTCACAAGTCCGAAAACTGAAGAAAAAAATATATACTGTCTACAGCTGGTTTTAAATTTGCAAGCTTGAGTTTGCAGCAGCAGACAGCAGACTAGCTAGCACAGCATATGGAGCTCAGTGAGCATAATTACTTAATAAGAGATAACTAGATGGAAAGGCATGATAAAAGTTAGGAAATTGGTTGAAAGTGAGGATTTTCTGATCAGTGAAACCTTCTGACAGTTCCACCCTTAACAATTCGGAGATAAAAAGTAATACAGAATCTCTCTTAGTTTTTCTTAGCTGAGTAATCTAAAATAAATATGCACAAAATGTAGCAAGCAACGTTCGTTGTATCAAGTGAGTGGGGTGGGGACAGTATGAGAGAAATAGAGAGAGAGGTAGACCTGATGGTTCTCAGAGAAAAAAAAAAGATGCAGATATTTGTCAAACGCTGCAAGGAATATAGGTCTAAACCACATTACGTTATATTGCAACTTTTCCTTATTTACCTAAGGATCATAAACACCAGTAAGAAAAACAAGAGCTCTTCATTTATCATTACAGGCTACTATTGTCATGGGCAAAGAAAAATGTATTAACCCTTCGTGGCTTGGTCACTCTATTGGGTGAAATTGGTGTAAGAATTAATTTTATACTGAAACCCTTGCAAATAAATTGTCAGCATTCGGAGAAACTGAAGCTAGACTAACCAGAAAGACCTGGAAAATGCTTATAGGAAAGAGAAGTAAAAATATGATAATAATGAACATACAACTCGAGCTAATGTCTGACGTATGCTGGGAGCAGTACTATTAGATTATAGTGACAGCAACACATACAGAGAACTCAGTAGACAGGAAGAGGTAAGTGCTGGTATCACCTGCAGCCACCATCTCCTGCATCTTTGCAAAATAACTGCTTAGGAGCTTCTCTAGAAACCACTAACTTATAGAAATGCTATAGACAAAACTTCCAAGCTCATAAAATAAAGTCTAATTTACAGAACACCCTATGCCACAAATTTGAGAAATCTAAACAGACCATGAAAACATATGCAGATTATCTAACTTTCACAGTCTGGGTCTGATCACGGTCTATTTTAGCAAGTTAAGAAAACCGTTCTTTTAGAACTGAAAATTAAAAGATGGTGAATTCAAGATTTTTCAATGCACAGCCAAAGATAATTATGTTTATTTTTGCCACAGCTATACACCATAACAATATTAAGCCATATGGTATATTTTTAAGCTGTTTATGTTGTTTCCAAACATTATATTCCTTGCATGTATCATAACTAAAAATCAGCCAAAAATTGTCCTGAAGAGACAAACAATGCAAATTATTCATTTCCAGTTAGGAGTTATGCAATTTATTTTTTTTTTAGCTGTTTACAGTTTTCCAACTACATTCCTTTTAATATCAAAACAAATATATTTTTATTATGTATATATTATATCTTATTAATTTTTATGCAATTATGAAATCACAGAATGGTTTGGGTTGGAAGGGATCTTAAAGATCATCAAGTTACAATTCCCCTGCCACGGGCAGAGACTCCATCCGCTAGATCAGGCTGCTCAGAGGTCCACCCAACCTGGTCTTGAACACTTCCAGGGATGGGGCATCCACAACTTCTCTGGGGAACCTGTTCCAGTGTCTCACCACCCTCACAGTAAAGAATTTCTTTCTAGTATCTAATCTAGATCTACCCTCTTTCAGTTTAAAACCATTACTCTTCGCCTTATTGCCATACTGCCTGATAAAGTGTCCCTTCCCCATCTCTCTTGAATATCTCCTTTAGGTACTGGAAGGTTGCTATAATGTCTCCCTGGAGCCTTCTCTTCTCCAGTCTGAACAACTCTCAGCCTGTCTTCAAAGGACAGGTGTTCCACCCCTCTGATCACGTTCGTGCCCCTCCTCTGGACCCATTCCAAGATGTCCATGACCTGCCTGTGTTGAGGACTCCAAAGCTGGACACAGTATGCCAGGTAGGGTCTCACAAGAGCGGAGTAGAGGAGTAGAATCACCTCCCTCAACCTGCTGGCCATGCTTCTTTTGATGCGGCTCAGGATACTGTTGGCTTTCTGGACCGCAAGAGCACATTGCTGGCTCATGTTGAACTTCTCATCCATGAGCACTCCCAGGTGCTTCTCTCCAGCCATTCTTCACACAGCCTGGATCTGTGCTTGGGATTGCCCAACCCACATGCAGGATCTTGCACTTGGCTTGGTTGAACTTCATGAGGTTTGCATGGGCCCACCTCTCAAGCTTGTCCAGGTCCCTCTGGATGGCATTCCTTCCCCCCAGCATGTTGATTGCTGACTGATTTGCCCTAAGCAGGGAGCTGGATTAGATGATCTCTAGAGGCCCCCTCTAACCTTAGCTGTTCCATGAATCTCTGAGCAGTGTGATTTCTGAGGAGCTGTGCTTGCCGCCTTCTCCCAGTTTTAACAACATTGCCATAACAACCAGGAAACAAGAAGAAATCAAGATCACAAATTTTATATCTCTGAATACATAACTTTTATCAAATGGTTCACAAAAAAAATGTAAGTAGAAAAATGCCACAAGAAATAAGCCCATTTTGTGATAACGCTGAACTGCCTTAGAAACAGCAATTCTGCATTATCGTCAAGAACCATAGAGTATACCCACATTTTTAACTTCTTCAACTCTTCAAACTAATTTCTTTTTAAAAATCAAATAAATTTATAATGTAAATAACTTTAAATAGGAAGAATATAGGCATACCTTGTTTTATTGTTGGGGTTTTGTAGCATATGAAGGCACAGACCCCAGTCGGTGATGCAACCAGAATCGTTTATTAAAACCAACAAGCAGCTTATGTAGTACTAATGGATCTTCTTTCCCAACCCACACGCCCCTGCAACCCCCAGCTGCCAAGTGGGCGGAATTGTCCCCTCAATAGGTACTGTTTATGAGTCGTTA
>VXAK01022345.1:10499-30800 GCA_013399435.1 Arenaria interpres
GGGTTTTGAATGTCTCCAGAGAAGGAGACTCCACCACCTCCCTGGGCAGCCTGTTCCAGTGCTCTGCCACCCTCACAGGAAAGAAGTTCCTCCTCATGTTTAGGTGGAATTTCTTATATTCAAGTTTGTGCCCATTTCCTCTTGTCCTGTCACTGGGCACCACTGAAAAAAGACCGGCCCCATCCTCTTGACACCCTCCCTTTAAGTATTTGTAAGCATTACGTATTTATAAGCATTGATCAGATCCACCCCCAGTCTTTTCTAGACTAAAAAGACCGAAGTCCCTCAGCCTTTCCCCATAAGACAGAGGCCCCTAATCATCTTTGTAGCCCTCTGCTGTACCCTCTCCAGCAGTTCCCTGTCCTTCTTGAACTGGGGAGCCTAGAACTGGACACAGTACTCCAGATGGGGCCTCACCAGGGCAGAGCAGAGGGGGAGGATAACCTCTCTCGACCTGCTGGTCACACTCTTCCTGATGCACTCCAGGATGCCATTGGCCTTCTTGGCCACAAGGGCACATTGTTGGCTCATGGCCATCCTGACCAGGACTCCTAGGTCTTTCTCCTCAGAGCTGCTCTCCAGCAGGTCACCACCCAACCTGTACTGGTGCATGGGGTTGTTTCTCCAACAGCAATCCCATGGGTGGTCAACCCACCACATTAATCAAACTGGTACTTCAACTGCAGAAATAAAATAGATATGGGGATAAGATTATTACCTCTTCCCCCTTTGGCATGCAGTGTTTGTCTTAGTAGCAATCTTCTGTAAACAGTGCTCAGAAGTGACTGGTGAAAGCTGTACCAAATTTTATTACCCATGTTCATATAGATTCCATCAACACAGTACCAAGACACAGTTAACACCGTTCAGACAGTAGACACACAGTGCCATTAAGACAGAAGGTGGTACACCAAGAACCTGTGACAGAGAGTCAAGAACTCTGCTGCAAATATCTTCTGTAGGTAGAGGGATTTAATTAAGTGCTTCATTATTTTACAATTTTTGAGTCAAATTGGGGTTGACTGAAATTCACAGGATGCTCCTATGCTCTCTGCTTTCAGGAGGCTCTGCCCAAGTGCAGATGCCATGGTGCCATAAAGGCGGCTTTTTAAGGTTGCGAAAGTACCACAAAGGCTTAGATTTTTATGCGATTTGTAGATATTCAGTAGGTATTGTTATTCTATTTGGTAGTTAATACAGAGTAAAAAAAAAACTCTTGAATATTGTGGTTGCTGAAATTTCCTGTTCCAGGCTAAGTAGCTGTTTATCTTGCATACAAAGCACTGTGCTAATTTGCAATGCTGTCTAGCTACTGCACTGTAGTCTGACCTTAAGTGTAAAAACAAAAAAAAAAGTGTGAAAAAAAAATAATCTCCTTGTCCCTATTACATTAAAGTATCCAAACCTCACACCTACTCTGAACACTAGAAAAAATAGGAATGCATAACTTTGCTTTGTGCATGTTTTTAGAGGCCATATTAGAGACTGAATATTAAATTCCTTTCTCTGTAAATATAAAATGCTGAAACACTGTAACCCCACAATACAATCCCCCCGTGCTATAGAACACTATGCTTATTTTTCTCCAGGCCTACAGTTAAGTGACTAAACTTTTACAATGTCTAAATTGTCCCTAATGCTAACAGAGATTATCTAGAGCTATGGAAACTGCGAATGAAAAGAAAAAAAAATAGTAAAAAATGACTCAGCTTTTATGGTCCTGAGCCTTCACATTTGCAATTGCACTCATAACACATATCAAAGTTAAGAATAGTGAAGCTAAGAACACTACTGAAAACACTTGAACAGTACTATAGCACATGAAATGAAATATCTTACGTTATTATTAGTAGAGGTAGCCTTCTGCAGTCATTATACATCTGTATATACACACACTTTTTTAAACTGCCTGAAGAGATCAAACAGTTGGATTAGATGACTATTGTTGGTCCCTTCCAACTAAGCTAAAAATCCCCATAAAAGAACCAAACAACAGAAAAAACCCCACAACAAACTAGTTGCCCCTGATCTGCAGACCTGAGCACCATGTGACTCTTAGTCCTCTGTCCTTGAGTATTTACATTATTCTACCAAAGCCTCCTTTTTGGCTGAATGAAACTACTTAGCAAGAGTACTCTTCTATTTCTCTCCACATAAGAGGTTCTTTCTTTGCTCTCAAAGGATACATCGTGATGGACGAGTTCTTCATTTGTATCTAATCTCCATAGCAGGCTTTTTCATGTATTTCTCATTATCCTAAATGTACTACTTACAGCCATTGTACAAATATTGACTGTGGTATTGCTCTAATGAGAGCACACGTATACTGTGAGCTTTAGAACAGAAAGTGGAATACATCCAGTTGAGGCAAATGGATCCATATGTAATTCTAGGGGAAATTCTCCCAGCCTGATAAATGGATTTTCTTCAGCAAGATGTCAGGCAACAGCTAGTATCATGGAGCCAACTGGATCAGGAGCCTGAACTGTCTTTTGAGTTTCATGTATGAAGATTGCTTCATATCCTGAAACTGCTCACTAGCTATTGGTTTGATTCTAATTATTTACTTCATACTCCATATGTAACATAATAATATGTGCTGGTTTGGTAGGTGCAGAACAAGAAAAAATGAACTCAGTGTTTACAGGGATGAGTAAATTATTGAAGGTACCAACTGCACGAGATAAGTCATTCTGACTAGAAATGAAAGAAATATTATAGCTACTGAGTATGGGTATTTCTTATATTTGGGAAATGGAAAAATTAGGCCGTGTTCATGTGACTGCTTGATAATGATTGTATAGCATTTGAGGAGTTTTCACTTCAGCCCCTCTAGTAGATATTCGAAGTAACAACGGCTCCACTAATAGCAGGATAATTTGTGTTCACCTAAATTCAAATCAGGCAAAGTCACCTGACTGAAGTTAAAAAAATGAAGAAAGAGATTTAAAAGACTGCTCTAACCTTTGAGGAGGTCTGGGGAATGCTCCTGTTACTCCTTCTTTCGATGAGCAGCGGTAACAAGGGTGAGTGGTAACGGACACAATGCTTTGTGGTGAAACAATGCATTTTAAGTGCTAAGAAAATCCAATGCAAACCCCACAGTGCATTACAGGTTGCTTCCTGCCAGTCCTAGCAGACATAGAGAGAAATAAATAAAGAGAGAGTGAATATAAATAAGGAAAGTGAATAAAGCAGGTTTTGTTATGGGCTCTCACTAAATCAGCCAAGTGGGGGATATGCAATTTCTTTGAGCTTTTTGCAAGCATGGCTATTCTATAACTCATACTGCCTAATATATATGGAAATATTTGTGTGAATGTGAATCATCCTTCACTTTTGATGAGAGAATTTTAAAAGATGTCTGTCTAAGGACCCTCCGGTGCTTACTGTACAGTTGATCAATTTCTTTCTCCACAAAATATTTTTAGTAAAATACTCAGTAAACTACAGATGACAAACAATAATCTGGGTTTTCAACAATAATTGCAAACCATTAATGCCTACGGAGTTCATGGGTGAGAAGCTGTTGTAAGCTAGAAAGCTAGTTCAGACTCCTTGCAACGTGGAGATACATGGTGGGGTCACATACATAGCATATTAAGGAAGACCCTTTTATCCCCTATATTCCAATGACTCTTCCTTTATGCAAGCTTTGGAGAGACAACTAACTGAACTATCTATTCAGCTCTTGAAGTCTGTTCAACAGGTATTGGCATTGCATGCAGTGTGAAACTGTATCTACAACTACATGTCATAAGAGAGCATGAATGATTTTCTATGTCTATGTAGCTAAATGTAGGAAAAAATAGCCCTAATTTAATGCACATAAAACCTCCAATACTAATAATGATACTTATTATCACCTTCATTTACACAGCACTATTAATCTATGATGAATAAAGGTGTAAAGATCTAAGATGTAAAGCTCGTGATAGTGCTTTACATAGATTGATAGGCACCATTTTCTATTCCTAAATTCAAGGGTTTTCACTCTTTTGTTTGGCCACCTTTAACCAACTGGAGAGCTTCTTTGGAGTGGTAGACAGTCTTGTTGGAATTCTACCTGAAGAACTTAGATCTGAAAGTCAGGTCTTAAACTAGCTGCAGTGATTAGAGAACTCTCCTGGTGTCTAGAACAACATTGCGCTGAGAGTAAAAGCCTTGACATGACTTCCTGAGTGCCCTGGGACTAAGCACCCAGCAAGAGGTACCTTACTGAAAGTTTTTTCATACAGTCCCCTGGAAGTTTATCTCTCTGAAGACAGTAGGACTTTCCACAGAATGACTGTGGTGAAACAGATAATCTAATGATATCATCAATATATTTCACCAAGGAAGCTTATTGAAGTAGAGTAGAGACTGGCACAAGCACACTGTTCTGTGTGGTCCTAAGGGCTCCATTTAAGCTCCAGAGGTGTTGGAACTTGATTTTGTGGTACAAGAAATTACAAAATGCTTCAGTTCGAATTGACTTGTCCCATCAAAGTTGGTCCAGATGGCAGAAATACTACCTGGCTTTGTTTGAGGTAGTCTTGGGGAGCAAACAAAACCTGATGCTCAGTTTGTGCTGGCTTACTGCGTAGTTCCATTTCCAGATGAGGTCGAGCAGCTCTTGCAGGCAGCTTCACTGTCAGACTCATCAGGGCTTTCTGGCTGAACTCCATGCTGGTGTAGTCACTCAGGAGTGGTACTGTAATGGAAATGATTCCTCCTTCTTCACTTGTAACTGCTTTTTCAGGGATTTCTTCATGCCTTTGGCTTATGTCTGTGTTATTGCTAGGTTCTTCTGACTGGGCAGAGTCACTTCCTGACTTACTCTCTTCCCCACTATCTGTAAAGACGTCTAGCTTCAAAGGAGCCTTCGAATCATGCTCTATGACATAAAGGCTGGTGGTATCATTGTCTGACAGGGCCTGAAGCAGTGATCTTGAAACAGGTTTCCAATTAGTCTGCAAGGCAAAACAAGGAGAAAGAGTAATTTTAGTATCATGTTTTTGTGAAGTGCAATTGTGAAATAAGTAACAAAAGAATAAAGCCAGGAGACAGACAGCCTGGTCTTGCCTATACAATATTCTAATTAATTAATTTTATCCCACCTTCATTGATTTTAGTAACATAAATGAAAACATTTATTTACTTAATTCAGAGGACCATCTTCTCCTTTCCTGTAGTATTTAGGCAAAGTTTTTCTTGCCTTTATGTGTGCTTGGGACAAAGCATAGTGGTGATAAAAGGTAGGCTTCACAATGTGCATTCTGAGACTTACAGCTTTCCAAAAATTTAACAAATGTGTTACTATAAATAGGCAGCAGCTTGAATTGAACAGCAACCAAACAAGCTTTAGCTGTCAGCTACTGCAAGCAGTTTGTTATTCAACCTACTGCCATGTTGTGATCTAAGTGTGCCTTGGGTTACAAGTTTTTGCAAATTCTGGAGGATTAAATGGGGAACAGTTTTTAACACCAGTCATATGTCTTACCCACTTAGATTGTACTGCTGGGCTTGCCTACTTTTGCCATAGTATTTTTTAAATTATGGCCAGGCTGGTATGTTCTCTGGTATAATTGTTAGCTTCCCCCCACTCCCCTCCACCTTTTTTTTTTTTATTTTCTTTCTAAATGTATGGTGGAGAAGAAGCAAGAGGATTAGGTAGAGTTAGTTTTACTGGAGTGATCAGTGAGGGACATCTGAATCCCAGCACTGAGAACTGGAAGTTGCCAGGTGCTTATAGGCAGGTCAATTGCTTTAACTGAAGAAAACAGTGAAATGGCAACCTTTCAACAACATCACTTTTGAAACTGACTTTGTACAACTGCACATTTGTACATCTGATCCTTCTTTGTTCAGTCTTTGTCTGGCTTTTGCAAAATGACTATCTGGTACTACTAGTGAGCTCACCACTTCTACATCTACATTTGGGTGGAAGAATGGAAAAAAGAATGCAGCAAAGTTCTGATCTGGAATATAGAAAATCATACTTGCTCTCTTGAAGGAAGAAATGCTGATGCTCAGCAAAACCTTTGATTAACAGCAGCTTGTCAGGGTTTTCTGAAATTTCATTGCTGATGATTTCAATCTGTGTCCTAGATTTGGACAATGTCTGGCTTGTTGATACCTTCCAGCTTCTGCCTGACCTTTGACTAAATAGATCAAAGTCTGCTTTGTTAAATCTCACAAGTTGTCTTGAGAGACGAGATCTATGAGTGCCAAATTAAGTTCAGGTCCACCAGAAAAATAAAAAATATCTAAAAAGGAAAGAAGTTACTGCTCCAAAAACTTAATGCTTGGTCGTCTGAGACTTGGAAGATAAACTGAGGTTTCCCAGAGGAAGGACTTTTAGTACCAACAAAACTGGAGCAGAAGCTTGTTTAAAAGGGAGGAGATAAGGAGAGGAAGATGCAAATAAGTCCACTAATAGGCAAAAGTGAATAACATGGTCTCCAGCAGCCTCATCCTAAGAGCTGATTTTCAGGCAATGCTTCAGTCCTGAAGTACAGGTATCCTTAGTAAAGCATATGGGAAAGCCATGGGCAAGATTTGAATGTGCTGCTGAACCTTGATGCCTGTTTACTATTAGGTGCTCCTCAGCCATCTACCAGCTGACCAGCAGGAGCCCCTGGATTGCTCTGGAGGGGGTTAGACTGAGGGGTAAGGAGCAGATTTCAGAAAACACCATATACATGCCATCTATCATACAAGTTCTGTGGAATTAGGCCACGATGTGTTACTTTGTGTTTTGAGTAACTTGTACTTAATAATCAGTTCCAGTTGGTGAAAACCAAATTGATATAAAACTGAATTTCTCTCTTTAGGCTCCATCCTCCCCCACTCAGCTTTGCTTTGTTCATTTAACAACCGCACCTTTAAATAGGCTCTATGGCATTCTTAAAAAAGTTTGAGAACCCTTGCTAAATTAAAAGGTGTGTACAGCCTTTACCTAAACGACAACCCTCTCCCGTCCTTTATTTCTAGTATTACACTAACTTCCCAGCTGTTGATACTAAACATTTACTAAGGTGAAGTTTGAAAAGACTGATAACTGACATTACTGATGAATCAGTAGGACAGATTTCCCTTGTGTTAAAGGAGAAGTCAGTGCCTGGGTATTCACATACCATTTAAGGAGTTGCACACACAACACCTGAGTCTTACTAATAACTAGTATTACTGATTAGTCAGTAGGAAAGATGTCCTCTGTGTATTTTTTCACACCATGAGGAGAGTACTTGCCATATCTTGCAGTGCACTGCTGTTTCTTGGGCTTGGTACACTGGGCCAACATAATATTTTCAGCCTGTAAAGAAACGTTCTAAATTTATTGTCAGGTTAAATGACTGACATTCCCTATGAATTTAAATTAACTACCATTTATAATTAACATTTTATTAGTATTTTCATGACCATCAAAACAAGACGTTCTACAATGACTATTAAGCATAATGCCGATTAAAAACTGAAGACCAAGCTCAGTAGTTTACACTGAAATGTTGAGTTAGTGGTGATTAGGATCTTTGTTTAAGAACAAAGGAGCTGCGACAGGAGCTGGTAATGTTGTCTCTTTTCACATGTGTAATCATTGTATATTCATAATCTGCTATCATTTCCACAAAGCCTCCATCTTCCTTGGGGACTCTTGGACACATAGGAGGTAGTTTGGTTAGTAAGTATTTGCTCCTGGGCTTCTACTTAGAAGTTTACTTTCCCTCAAAGAGCAAGCTATTGCTGTTTTTAGCTTCTGTGCAATGGCACCAGAGGCCTGAAAGTGTCCCTCCCTGGGACCTGCAGACCAGAATAGGGGGACAACACAGCTTCTGCTCTTTCCTAATTGTTTTGAGTTTGGCTTTTTCTGGGAGTTATTCTGTACAGTATCTCACAATTTCACCTAACAAGAACCTGAACACACCCTTACTAAAGCTCACACCAGGTGCTTCTGCTGTAGAGGAAGAGGTTTGGAAGGTAGAATTGAGTTTGCTAGGTGAGCTGTTCAAATGGGTTTCAGCTGGCTGCTTGTCCACAGACCTTTTTTCTAAGCTCCTTCCTTGCACCCAGGGGCTCAAAAACAACAAAACTGGCAATAAGTTGCTATGCTCTCTAACATCCCTGGGCCACCCTACACGAGCCACACCTCAGGTATTGTCCTCCCTGGCCCTTCCTGAGAAGACAGGTTGTAATGGTGGCCTTCCCATCCCTCCTGCCACCATGAGGTGTTGGTGCTGGCCCCAGGCTGGCCGTGGCCAGCTGTGATTTCCCTGCAGAGGGGCAGCAGTGGGGTGGGATTGGAATTTCAAAAGGGGTTTCTGCTGAACTGACTGATCCCATTGGCATCAGTCACCCCCAAATACTCATCCACCAGCTCATGTGGGAGCAGGAGAACCGCCTCTCTGGCATTTTTGGGCTGATCACCTCCCTGTCAGCAGCTGCTCTCAGAGCAACCCCAGAGAGCTTTGGGCAATGACTCACTTTCATAGGAAAAAACCACAGCTGCGAGAGACTGTGGGAGGTTATGTAGCCCATCACCCTGCCTTAGTGCTGGTTTCAGTGTTGTCTGGTTTTCATATCAAATCTAGACTTCGTTAGCTGTAAAGCACTTTGCCTCTGTTTAGGCTGTGGTTTGAGGTGAAGCCTGAGGCTGTAGAGTTACTGGATATCCTTGATGATCCTGTGAAGATGGGCGTTGGGCTGCCTGGTGAGTCCTTTTTTGTAAATCAAACAAGGTATAGAAATGAGGGGGAATCCTTTAGACTGTTATCTCAATTCCAGGTGCTCAATATTACTACATATCTAATTGCTATTTTGTAGTGTTACACCTGGCTTCTGTGTGCTGTTTTTTTCAGTTTTTCAAAAGTTCTTTCCTAATGGGCTCAGACAATGAAGTCTGATCTTATCTTTAATACAGTGAAGTTTGCTCTAGGTCAAAACTTCTCAGAAGTTCTTGTCAAAAAGACTGGATCAGACATAGAGCAACTCAAAGTAAAATCTCAAAAGCAAAGTGCAGAGGAGCCTCAATGTGGAGTGCAGTCTGTTTCCCAAAAGCAAGGGCAGGAGTTTAGCCTCATGCATAAGCTAAATTGAGCTATGTCATGCCTTACAGCTTTCAAGCCACAGCTTGTACCGTCTGTCTGTTCTGTCCTTCAGCAGCTGGTGCTTTCAGTTTCTGAGGCTGGTGCTTTGTAAAAGAGGAGAAAAAGGGAGGGTAGTGTCCTAGGACTTCAAAATAGCAATATGAATGGTTGTATGCAACTAGATTAATATTAGAACCCATTACTATGCAAGCCTTATTTTTTTTTCGGTGGCAGTGTATGCCTCTAATATTGTACCTCAGATTAATTTGGGAGGGGTGTACTTTATAACTGCAGAGAACAATTTCTGCTAAAATTAGAGGACCTCATCCATATCTTACAGGGTCTCTTGTTATTCTCTCTTCTTCCTACTCATCCATCCATTACTCCTTCTCATTATGTGCTTATGTGCATAATTTATACAGTTAACATCTAAATGTGCTTGCAGGAAACTGCTTGGATGGCAACATCAATTTGCATATGCTGCTGGAATTTATTTTTGTATTTCAATAGGAGAGACATGATTATCAGTTGGGAATGAAAGAGCAAAATAATCCGATGCATGCTTTTTCCATATATATAACCTATTTTCCACTGTGAGGAATGGTCCTTGCTTTTTTCAAGGGTGTTTGAGACAAGAGGTATTCAGATAACTGTATCAAAAGCAAAAGATTATAGATTTTTTTAAAAAAAGTTTTAATCAGTTCTATAGTGGTTTTTAATTGCTCTCCCTGTGTAAATGAGTGGGGTGGCTTTTGTGTTGTGTGCTTTTCGAGTTGTGTTGCTTTTAATGAGGCCCAGGGCTATGAAGCTCAGCGTTAAGCAAAATAGAAGTGCTGCTAACAGCTTTAGCCAATATTTCCTTCTTACCTTTTAAGCACTAGAGAACAAGTGACAGGTGCAAAAATCAGAATGAACAGCATGCTGAAGCAAAGGACAGTGACAAAACCTTCAAATTCTCCTTTATCTGATGGGAAATAGAGAGACTGAATCAGACTTACAGTATCAAGTATAGAAAAGCTGTATTTGCTCCCCAAGAGAAATATTTTGAACAGAAGTCAAACTTTACATGTGTTCTGTGATTCCTGTAAGTGAAACAGGACCTGGGATTTCTGAGGGTCAGAGGTTTTCAGGTCTGTATTTTTAAGATACCTAGACATACGTGCTGAATTCTGAAATCTAACATCCAAACCACTTTATAATAAAAGAAGTATTCCTACTCTCTATGCTATTATGTGAGTTTGAGCTGGGTTAATGGGTCAGGACCCTAATGCGGGTCTGACTTCATAAGAAACTATTTGAGTGGAAGTGGCTTTTAATCATTTTCAGGTTTTACTAGGGTAGGGTTTGGGGGGTTTTTTTGGTGACATCCCACTTGGTCCTGACAACAATAATATGGTTTGTGAATCTGGTGGGTGCCATGCTTCACCTGTTAGGAACTTTAAGACAGTTATATCAGCAGTCAGCCTCTTGTCCACCCTTCCTGCAAATCTACATCTCATATTGCTTATGTTAATACCTGCTCAATGAACTTCCCACCAACAACAACCCCTTGAAGGAGATAAAGTGCTTGAAAGGTTAATAAAGTTCTCAGGCAGTGAGAGCAGTGCTGCTAACACAGGAACCAAAGCAGCCTGTGATGTGAATTGTGGGTCAGGGTTGAGGTGTTCCTTAGACATAGCTAAATCAAAAGTTTCAAAATAGTGTCAGGAAAGTGTGGTCAGTACATGATGGTGTTGCTGATACTAACAAACCATATTTGCAAAAAGGCCGCTTGTTTTTTCTACCCATCCAGCAACAAAACTTTCTTTTTTTCAAAATCAAACAGCTACTTAATTCTGCTTGTAAAGATTTTTGAAAAGCTGCAAATTGCTTTGTTGCTGAAAAAGGCTTTTATGACAAAGAAATCTGAGGTTCTTCTAATAGATTAAGTAACTTGTGAAATGGGTGGAAAATAATACATGCAAAGTTAAAATTCAATGAAATTACTTGATTTTTTAAAATGTTGCATTGAATTAACTATGTATTTTTGTTATTTTCCTGAAAAAATTGATCTTATCCAAATATATGTTCAGTAAGATGCATGGAATAAAGTCCTGCACGGTATGGGAGAGAAGGATGCACAAACCCTGTTAATTTCAAGGAAGATCTTTAATTTCTTTCCTTTTTCTTTCTGCTTCACAGTTTTGACTATTTGGTTGTTTGTTTTTATACTTACTTCCTTAATACAAAAAAGCTGTAGTGAGGAGAAGCCATTGCATATTCTGTATTTGAATTTCACAGGTTAGTTCTCCTGTGACTGATACCATCTTAGCTTGTTCTTTTCTTTCTTTATTTAGAAAGTTTCAATTGAGTAAAGCTATGGTCAAACAACAAAAAAAAAAGGTCTTCTGCTGTGTTAGATTTAGTTTAACGGATAAGGTGTTAAAAATGTTTGAGACCATGCTTATCCAACTCTATATAATTGCAATATACAAGACTTTATAAATGTAACTGTATTTATTTTCTTAGCCTATCCAGGCACCTTTGGAGAAAGCAAACTTTTGCCAGTGTTATGTAAGATGTACTCAAATCATCAGAAAACAAAACAATTTGATTAGTTGTCATCCACAATAAAAGCAATTTTTTTTTTTTTTTTTTGCCAAGAGCAAAGAATACTGAATTTAACTAGTCATAGGCAGAACATTTAAACTGCTGAAATCTATGATAGAAATCGGCAATAAAGAAGGTATGTGCATAAAGCTAGCATAAAAAGATCCAAAAATGTTTAAGAGATGAGGAACCCTAGCTAAGTATTCCCTGCATGTTAGGTAATGAAATAAAGGCAGAGTTGTAGTGTGATGAATTGTTTATCTCTAACAAAGGAACATTTTTATGTGTTTCCTATCAGTAACTGAGGATTGAATAATGAATCTTGTGATGAGCATTTTGTTATTCCTTGAAAAGCAGGAAAGGGTAAAGAATAACGCCATATATAGTGCTTAAAGCAGGTATTGATGCCGAGTAATGCATGCACAGAATTTCTACAGTACCATATTTTGGAGTGGTGAAAGGTTGTGAAAGAGTCAGAGGTCCTTCACCAGCACTAGTGAATCCTGAGATCTGCACTCGGTAGATGGTTTTTTCCTTCAGCGTGGTAAGATGGTAACTTGTGGTAGAAGAATTGAGAGTAACAGCTGAAATGCAAAAGGGTTTGGGGAAGGAAACGATTAGATGAACTCTGATGGCTGAGTCTGTATCACTGTGGCTGACTGGGAAAAAAGCAAAATTTCTCTGACCTAATCCACACCTGGGGGAAGCCACATTGTGCAGATGCTCTTTGGATAGGTACAAGATTTCTCCAAAATACTTATGTACATTTTAAACCGGAGAGAAAAAGCACAACCTTTTAACACACTAAGGATGGTGAGTGCAGAAGGTTGGTATGGTGCATGACGGGAAAAAGAGCACCTAACTTGCTGAACAGTGGTTTTCAAGTTGGCTGTAACAGTTGACATGAGGGCTAGACCCTGTCACATATTTTACCCTCAGTACAGTAGTCAGTAGTTACTCACCTCAATTAATACCAGTGCTCTTACTCATCATTCAATACAGAAAAAGGGCTGTGCATTCTGATTCACCTACTTTGTAGGACTTTCAGCTCAGCCTTTCTTTTCTGATAATGCGGTGACTTTTCCCCTGGCCTGAATAATGCAAACAATGGTGCTGTAGTATGCCTCCAATAGGGCAAAAATTACTTTTCAAATTTGCCACTGCCAACTTAAGATCTTCATAGAAGTGGAAGTTGTGCTTTAGCCTATAAGCTTCCTTACCCTAAATTCTCCAATAAAATTATTCTTGCTGCCTGGAAAACGTGCCAATCACGTGTTGCGTCACTGTTATATTGACTGTTTAGGGCAGGGTCAAAAAAAAAAAAAAGTTCAGTCCTGGGCACTCCCATTCTGTCTCCTCCTGCACTTTATGATAGGTATTTGGGGTGGAATAGAGCCCCCTGAAGACAGTGTCAAACCTGCTGTTACCGCTGCATACCTGAAGATTTTGTCACTTTTTATTGACCTGTAAAGGCATAGACCAACATGAATTACAGAACCCTTGCTATTCTCCTTCATCAAATCTTAGGTGCTATTTGTCTTCCACAGCATGTCTTTAATTTTATTTGAAAGGCAGTGTGTGCAAAGTTAACGTATTATTATTTATGACAAGGAGACTTTCCACTGCAGACCAGAAGAAAAATATTTATCAAAAATAAGGGAATTTTTTTTTGGAGCTCACAAACTATTAATTTATTTCAATGTGTAGAAGTTTCATCCCCTGTAGTTAAACACAAAAGCTATCAATTTAAGAAAATATTTCTAAAAATGAAATTAATATTGGTGTCTTTGAAAACAGGTAAGAAATACAAACTGTATTCCCTGCTAATCAAGCTCAAAAAAAGAAACGTAATTTCTTAAGCCCTACAGAAAGGCTTAGAGTCAAAGTTGGCTGAGTTGCAATACATACATACATAGTATTGTGACTGAAATCTTAATTCTTCTGAAATACAGAGAGCATACAACTTCCTTTCAGTGTTACCAGAGAATTCTGCAGTAGCCTTAGAACTGTAAGTTTTAAGGAAATATTTTCCTACCAATATTTAATTTGAGATGATATCTAGAACATTCTAGGTGTTTGTAGGATGATCTAGAGCATTAAAACTCTAACCAGGAACTAACCTTTGAGAGTTTTCAGTTTCCACAGAAATCTTAAGTAATTCAGTAGAGTGCTGCAACAGCACTTAATGGTCTGCATGAAGCTTTTCTGCCATGGCTCTGAGCTGCTGCTTTGTTCTGAGCAATGGGACTTACCCAGAGACTTTTTCCCTGATGAATCGGTGTAGCTGATCCTATATCCCTGGAGAAAGCCCAAACAGTCTTCGGCAGCTATTTCCGTCCACTTCACAAATGCAGAATGTTTTGTGATATTCAGAATTGTCACATTAGCAGGACCTGTCCTAGGAACTTTAAAATTGGATAGTAATGTAAGTTCTGCATTAATACTTGTGCAACAGACTTACAAGACTGAAACCTAACTGCTTCCTAGAGAGCTTATTTCCTAATTCTAATTGTCATAAATATAACATAAAGGGTCAAAGAGAAAGTAGAAATCCCGTAACATGAAACCCACTTGTCTTATGCAATACCAAAGTAGGTAGAAATTACAAACACTTCTACTCCAAAAGGCAGAACTGTACTTATTTTGGGTTGCGATATAAGACACTCCTGAATTGGGATTGGAAAACCTGACTTCGGCCACAATTAAATTTGAGCTACACAGAGTAGTAACTCCAAGAGCCTCTTTCTTTTTATTTTGGTAATGTCATTTGCAATAATAATATTTCTATGGACCTGTCAGTAAAGAACAACATTCAGGTCATTCACTGCCAGTACATAACTGCTAGGATCAAAGGCAATGCTAACTGAAGAATGTTGTTAAGTCACCTGGGAAAGAAACTTTGTGTAGGATTTCTTTTATTACTGCAGGTAGGAACCGAAAAGAAATAAAAAGGATGAGGTTATATAAAGGGGAGGAATACCTCCTTCAACTGAGTAAAAGTGGGTCACTCCAAAAGTCTTTTCATCTCTTGTGAAACTCTCACAATGACACACATCAGATGCATGTAGCATGATTTTGTACAATTTATATGGCTGAAAATTGTCTGGAAAACAAATAAAGGTACATCAGGGTTTACTGAAAAGTTATAAATTATAAAAAAAGGGGAGGAGAGACAACTTTATAGCTTTTCTGTATAAATCTTACTAGCTGGGACTCAAAGCATAGTGTAAATTTACAGTGCTTTACATCAAGTACAAAATATGTGCACCTTTCTTCATTGTCTCTAGACATTTAATAAAAACTACCTCAGAAGCAGAACAAGACATAACATGGGTTTGCTTTTAAAAGATGCCAGATCTGCTTATAGTCTCCCTCTGGAAGGCTTGAGCTGCTGAAGGAGAAGTAGAGAACTAAAATGGCTGTAGGTATCTTAGCTCATGGATAGAATTTCCCCCTCAGCTTGCATATTTAAAAACAAGCAAAACAACTACATGTAAAGCGGAGGCAGTGCAGATGTTGCAGAAGGACCAAGGAAAACAGTGCATTCATTTATAGAACCCAATGTTCTCTACTGTACATAAAAGCCAGTTCTGAATGGCCTTTGCAAGAGTCACCTAAACGATTTTAATCAAGGTTTTTGAGGACTGTCCTGTAAAGTGATCCCTGACTGCAGTTCATCATGCCTAGCTTGGTAAGCAGAATACTGGAGTTGAGAACTTCAGCTTTGACAAGGACTGCCATTGGGATGAAAAAAAAAGATCTAAGGGAGACTGTAATAGAGCAGTTTATATTTAAAGTAAAGTTTACCTAGGAAAAAGGGAAATTTTTTTTTTTTTCAAAGCTAGTAGTGTATAGGTCTGCCTGGAATGTGTGTAAGGAGAGACATCATGCCAGCAACAGCAGCTTAGCTGCATTTCTTGTCCAACTGTGACCAGAAGAACCCTACTGAAAACTCTGCTTTTTACCTGCCTCATTGTTGCTAAAAATTAGTTGATGTCTCAGCACTGGACAAAGATAAGAATTGCACTTACCTAGATCTTCAGTTTGTTCTTAAAAACAGGATGAAAATCCTACCACCCCCAACCAAAAACAACCAATAAATGAAAAGGTGCCTCCATAAGTAGATGTGGTGGTTGTTGTTACCTAGCGTGAAATTTCCAGTAGCCGTAGTTACTATTTTCATGCGCATATCCCCTTTACCAGTGCCCCAGTCAACTACAAAACATTTTGGATTGTATTCTGGAGTCCAGGTGACAACTGCATTGGTTCCCTGGTGTTTGACATGGATCTGGCCAGGCAAGTCTGTGAACAAATATACCATCGGACATAAACAAACAGGAAGGCAATTTTCTCCTCTCTTGCTTGCTTTCTCTCACTTGCTCTTTTTTGAAGATTATTCATTAAATAGTTATCATTGCAGGTGACCAGTATATAGTAAGGTCTACATTAGTATGCCAATAAAGGAAACTTAGCATCCAGTACCGTGCAATGGTCTGTGAGAGCTCCAGTATTAATTGCTGTTCATGACCTTTAATTTCCCACAATCGGAAAAGGGGAAACGGCTGTTCCAAGCCTCAGGAAGAGGAAGCCTGATGTTGCTAAATAACCTCCTGCAGCTATTAACTGCTATATGTAGAGCAACGGTGAGGTAGTGCTTACCAGGGGGAGGAGGAGAAGAGGCTAATTATGGATTATAGCTATATAATTTCATATAATTTCCACTACCTGCAAGGATCTTAAAAGTTTTGACATTTTTAAAGGCAGATTATCAAACTAGGAACGACCTTCTGACTGAAACTAAAGGGGCAGAAGAGCAGCCTGCCATTTTGGGGTAAGAAGTGGATCATGCGGCAGACGGACAGAATTTTCATTTCTACTACTCTAATGAAAGAAAGAAAAGGTGAGTACCCGTTGCAGAGAAGTCTGGAACAATGTAGATGGCTTGTGGAGATTCTCCTGCTTTGTTATAGGCAGAAATATTAACACTATAATAAGCCATGGATAGATTTAGAAGAACTTTTCTGTCCTTTAGAAAGATGCGATCTGGTGAATCCCTGCAACTGTTGGGTATTCTTTCCACCTTAACGTAATATCCAAGGATGTTCTTGCTTTGTGTTACCTAGTAAGAGGAAAATAATTATTATTCTATAAATGTTACTACGTCCTGTGCAGAAAATCAAGAAGAATTAAATTGTATAAACAAAATGTCACCTTTAATGATGGGGATAAAATCATACTCTTTTAATTAGGTTATTAGGAATCAATGAAGCAAAGTATTTCCTTAAAATTAAGAGCATGCTAAAATTGAGAGGATTTAAACACAGGATTAAGTGTTTTGCGTAATTGGGATCTTAGTTATGTGTATCCAATTAGTAATAACGGCAGTGAAGCAGCTGTAACATTCTCTGCATTTCATTGGAACATACTCCTCATAATTAGGAGCTTGAAAGTTAATGAGAGGTGTTTAATTGCAATTTATGCCTCTGGGAATCTTCATCTACTAGGCTCTGTTAGGCATCTGGTCTCTTTGAGGATAAATGCTAGTAATTATTCTACAACTTTGGAACATGTTATATATCTTTTGATACAAATTTTTACGTGGTGATAGTTCACTCATTATTTTACTGTATTAATCTTCATGAGAGACTGGAAAATGAGTGCACAGAAACGGAAATTACTGCAATCTAGATGGAAACTGGACTCAATACATGAAGGCCTGTGAACGCTGCAAGGATTACTTCTGATATCAGGCTTCTCTGTTACTTCTTGGCATAAAATAATTAGTGTGAAGATACCACAAAGCTGGGAGTTTGGGTTATTTTAATGAAATAATTGGATACTTCTGGAGTAACATAGACAGGATGACATTCATTAATTTTAAAGGCAGAGACACGTGTTGAGAGGAATTTCTGGTAAAACTGGGAGCTCTTAAAATTAAAACATGTATTTCCCAGGATAGGGAGAGAAGAATTGGTGCCATTATTTGAATCTCTGGTAAAGCAGATGGGGAATAGTCTTATGGTCCTCTCAACAGGCTTTGAAACTGGAAAAGGTTTCTGTGTAGGAGAAATAATTCCTAGAGTATGTGAAATATGAGGTCTATCGCAGGAGAAGAAACTAGTTGAACTTAGCTTTCTTAGCTTAGCAAAAAGAGCAGTGCTAGCCTTTTCCAGTCGCAATCTTGTGCATTCCTGCAGGAGGTCCTGTGTTATCTGCAGCCATGAAAGCAATACGTGTTGCCCGGTTGGGCATTTAGAGCTGAGGCCAGCTATCTTGGCCCATTGATTCAAACTGTGTAGAGGTTACGCACTGAATGGTAGCAAAAGCAGAGAAACTATGGCTAGCCTCTAACACCTTTAAGCTGTTTTCTTTGTTTCAAATCAACTTAAACAAGTATGTCAGCAAAGGCAAAGATTATACTTTTTTTTTTTCCTCTACACTTAACATGCTAATTATTGAGTGCATTTCTTCCCCTGTCCCTTCAGTGTTTGTTGAAGCCATCTGGACTTGAATCTTGTTTTGTGTAATAGAATAGCATATGAACGAAGGTCCTAGACCTGATACCATATTTAATATCACCCTTTTTTTTTTTAACTAAGGCATTTAGATGGAGAATAATTTCTTCTCCTAGCTTAACATTTATATTGGCATATATGGTCTATTGCTTTATCAAAAAATGAATCATTTAATATGGAGCTTTACCTTCTTCTCAGGACATAAAGGGAAAAGGGGATCTCTCCTCCTTCTCAGGAGATGAGATGCCTATTTCCTCTGCTGTCTTTTCTTTCCCTTAGCCAAAATGCAATCCATAACTCCAAAACTTTCTACATTTTCTGATATGTCAAAACTCTGCCAGACTGTCTTTTCTGCCAGAGATTTTCTGTATGATATTTCTCTCTAAATAGAATTAATTAGTTTCCATACAAACACCTCTAGTGATACTTTGCCCATTGAAATTGCCAATGGGTCCCTTGCACTTCTGAATTAGTAAATTAGTAGATTTGCCAAGCTTTTCTAAGAGGTTTTTGTGTCTCAAGAATATGGGTGTTCCTTAGGAACACATGAAATACAAGTGTGTCACTTTTATGTCCTAAAGACTTATGAGGATCTGTCAAGGAAAGCTTCATTCTAAGAGACAAACTTGAGGCATGTTGATATTTTTTTTAGTGCAAGCTGGAAAGAATCTCTGTTCTAGCCAATTATTTTGAGCCCAAATATTTCTGTTTTAATAATTTTTCAAATTTATAAATTAGTGTAGTTTTTCCTTGCTGGCTTCTAGCATCTAAAACACCACCATATAAATGCAGTGAACCCTGAAGCAAAAGTAGAATATTCAATGTCTTTTGCTTATACAGTGTAGCCTCAATCCAATGAGAAAATCTATTACTTTATAGGAAAAAATAGGCTAATAGCACGGACATACCAGAAGGTACCCAGACTCAAAGTGAACATTACCTCCCACTTCAGAAGAACCCTTCTTCTGCCTGGAGAGATTTCTGTAGTTTCATTATGTGATATCCTTGGCTTTTTTGTGAGTTCTGGTAAACATGGAAAAAGATGGAGACATGCACTCATATGAATCAGTTTGATCTTCAAATTTTCAACAGTATCTGATAGTGCTATTCCATATGACAGAAAATTTTAAAAGACTTTTACATTTATGCATATTCCCAGTAGGACAAAACTATATTTCACTTACTGTGAGGGACCAAAATCTCTTTACTCCAAATGCAAACACAGTGGAGCCCATCCTTGGCTATGCATCTGAGCTGAACAATGTATGAAGACATAGCATTTAAATTTGAAATGGTGACATTGACAGCATTGCTTTCTACAGGAACCTAAAAACAAATAATGTTTAATTTATGTGACAGCAATGAAACATAATCTAATATTAACTACTTTCTCAGCCAAGTCTTCTGACTGCAGCTGAAACTAGGGGTTCCTATCATCAAAAAGGAATTACTAGACGTTGTAGCCAACATCCTTTCATTCTTTCAAGGCAATATCTTCTTTTTCAGGAAGTTGATCTGCTCAGTCAGGACGCGTAAACAACAGTTTAGGTCCAAATATTGCTTTTGAAATCAATTAGGCAACATATATATACCTAACAATCACTTACTTAACTCTAAGCCTTGTTGGCATTCTGAAGAACGAAATGTGAAGGTCAAATCTAATATTATATTTTTTTTTTTTACAGAATGCCATTATGCTCAAATATTACAGTATGTCTAAATAGATCCATGTGACTAATGTGGTAAGGAGCATGGCTGGATTCAAGGTGTGGCTGCCTGTGCCTTAGTACCACAGAAGTAATGTGCATCTGTGGCTGATGCTCAGTGACTGTACAGGGAATGGAGATTGCCTTGAAAAAAAGACACCACCTGTGTCTAAGGAAATCCCTGAGCCGAAAACTGTAGGAGAAAATATGATAGAAAACTGTTGCTATATGCTTGAACTATTTTAGTCTTCCCAGATGTCCATCAGTGGCCACTATTGGAACATAGTATCCTGCATTAAATGGACCTTTGATCTGATCAGTTCTAGGTGCTACAATTTTTTTGGTAGAAGTGCTATAGCAGACTGAAGTATTGTTTTAGCATTGTTTCTGTGAAGTTTTGCTTTCTTAAATACATGGATTTCCTTA